>JANUFV010111905.1:0-16652 GCA_024757865.1 Epizoanthus scotinus | reverse complement strand
CATCCAATATTTGCTTTGTATATATAAGTAGTATCCCCAACCCATTATGGTCCAATTGAGGAATGTTAGGAATGTATAAGATCAAGAAACCAACAATAGTATTCTTTATTATCCAATATTTGCTTTATAAACATCAAAAGTACCCACACCCTATTACTGAGTATCCAAAAAGTTGATCTCATGGACACAAGCTGCACCTTCTAATAAATGTGTCTCAATCCATAAAAATATCACTAAAAAGTTCTAGAAAACTCTGCAGCTTATAATTATATTAAAAAATATGTTCTTTATTTTGGGGCTTAGAAAAGGCTATGTGAACGACAATTAATATTTAATATATACAATCTAAATTTTTATAATACTAATATTATAAAATTTTATGTATATATATAGTACATGATTGTATACAATACTACTGACATTTTTGACTTAATACATGAATATTTACCTCTTTAAACTTGAATAAGCACTTTCCTTTACACTCCATTTCGAATAAGAATGACACTGTGCCATATCCTTCCTTTCCATCAGCCATGTGTTGCATGTGACCAAACCCGCCCACCTCGAGCCGCAGAACAAGGTATACACCATCAGCATGGTTGGTGCCGCTGTCAATGTATGTACCATGAGGTTGCCACCCTTGATTGGTTGTACATCCTCTGTCTGTTGATTTGCAAACATTTTGATAAAACAGTGTTGCACATGTTGATAGACAATAATATAAAATGCTATGCCGTAGAGAAACATGAAAAAAGAGTTGAGAAAAAAACGAGGCAAAGCCGAGTTTTCTCTCTGCTTTTTGAGTGTTGTCAAGAAACACAAGCGTCGCTGGTTATTCCTTTTAGAAAATATTAAACGAAAAATAATGAACTGTTTACGCCGAGCAGGTGCTTGTCAAACTACGCGTCGTCACGAAAGAAGTGCTTAGGAGCAACACGAGCCGAAGGCGAGTGTGTCTCCGCACTTCTTGAGTGTACTTACAAATTCCCAAGTGCTTCTATAACTGAACATAGCAAGCAGTCGAGTTTTATATACCTTTTATAAAATAAGCCCAACAACAAACACTTACAGTAAGAAAGAATGTATATAAAATAGAAAATAAGTAAAGTCTGTTCATTATCGAAATCTGTTTTCTCCCAACCGGTTACTGCTAAACGTTTTCATTAATTTATGCACAAACTAAAGGAACTGAAAGTAGGAAATTTCATTTCGGATATTGTCGTAAGAATTAATAAAAGGGGCCGGGGAACTGCAATAGAAAGCTGAAGAAACTTCGGCTTTACTTGAAGTTAGTGTCAAGAATTGATAGTGAGAGCTTTGGTTGGGTTTAGAATCTACATTTTCAAAATTGTACACAACACCGGCAACGCTTCACAATTCACAAGGATCGGCAACTCCAGCTAAACTGAAACTCGTTGAAGCAATCCATGGAAATAAATAACTAATTTTCAATCTTTAAGTACTTGAGAGGTAGGTTATTGCTCTTTTAATAATATATAATTTAACTGTGTTTCTAAATCGAAAAAGGAGAATTTCTAGCATTATTGAACATCGGCGAGAGTCGAGCTAAGCCGATTTTGTCATGACACTTTTGCATATTGATAAAACTGAAGTGTAATCAAGAAGATCTAGAATAAGGTTTAATTCTGTTTTTAAATAGTTAATTTCTATATTTCAATAAGATGAAGACTTATAAGTGTATAATTTTCAACAAGTAATGTGTTAGTTGAGCCTTGACTCCACAAATAATTTTGAAATTATAACAATTGTAAGTTGTACTGACTACTGTTGAGAAGCAACGGCAAGGCGGTGGTAGACACATCAATCGGTTTTTGCCTTCAAAAATCGTCAAATAATATGTTCAAACTGTTTTTGTTTTATTTCCTTGCTATTGTTTCTACGTAACTAGTGTTTAAATTACTTGAAAATGAGTAAATATATCGGGAATTTTTATTTCTAGAACTCTTTTTACAAAGATTCCGATCCGCGTGCATCTGAAAAGCAATATAGAACGGTTGTGACGTATAGTATGATGATCTATGTTGAGTTATATAGAACGGCAACCAACCAATCACATCGCGCGTTATATCTGCTTTATTTTATAATGTGTATTGTTGTTTACAATTTCTTACTTTTCTATAATTTTTCAATGTAATAACATGTGCTTTTAGAATTTACCCAAATACCAAATATTATACACATACATACACACCTGAAGCCATCAATTACAACATCTGGTAATAAGCTCGCGTTTCCATAAGACTTTAAAATCTGTCAAGATTTAATGACAAAACGAGAGTCGCTAAAACAAATATGTGACTACGATTATCTCATTATGAAAAAATATCTTTCAATTTCAAAGTTCTAATTTTGGAAGTCATAACACTTCAAGGTCCTAAAGTATAAAATAATTAATGTATCATCGAAAACAAGTTTTAAGTTCCTTTAGTTTTTTTTATCTATTTTCTATGTGTATTGTAGACAAACATAATATTAAATAGATTAGTTATAGTGACATGCAATATATTAATTTACTTCTCTCCACGTGTCCCCCTAAGTAGGGTATTAACCTGGTACGATTAGCTCGTTAGTTATTTCACACAACTCCCGTATATAACATACAATCAGTGCAACAATATTTTCCAGCTTTATTAAAATATTTGTAACTGCGCGATATAGATTTTTTGTTATTGTAAACATAGCCATATAATACTTTGTGTTCTGTTTACATTAAATGCAAAAAATACCTACCAACGCTTTCAGAAGCAATCTTAGTGACTGGTATTCCTGGCTGTAACGCTCTAGGAGCGCCTCGTTCCAGGTCAGATTCAAACCCATTTCCAAGTCTATTATTCTGAAAACTAAGACAAAACCAAACACACTTTAATTTACTTATTCTATTCACATCACGCTGCTAGACTTCATTTCTGTTTAAATGTACGCAAATGTCGTTGATTTAAAAAAATGAAGACAGAATGAAGACAACACCTATGACAACATTATTGAATCGTATAACCTGCTCTCAAGTGGACGGAGAGCCATAACTGGTTTTGCAACCAAACGACAAAAGTACCGATGGCCTACGGTTTGACATCCCTAATCGAGGAGACGTGCAGATCGTACCAATTCCGAATGTTAGAGCAAAGGCAGCAACTTTTTCTTAGTTACTTTATAACCCTAAATGTTGGTTCGGCCAGGGTTCAACGCCACGACCTCCCGCGTGTGAGACCGATGCTCCACAAACTATGCTAACTGGAATGCGTTTCTAGTATAATACCTTGAACAATGTGGAATTGAATACTTTGTATCAATAAACTATTCGTCTGTAGTTACCAGTTTTTCTTGCACAATTGTGTCCAGACCAGCCTTGAGAACAGAGACATCTGTATCTGGTTCTCCCTTCGGTATGGCAAGTGCCTTCATTGTGACAGGGTTGATTATCACAAGGACCTGTAACATTTACGCAACGATGTTGTCAAATCAAGGTGACTTTAAAAGCTGGCATTTGCTGTGGCTTGAAAGCAGCAGTAGTGCAGATAATAACCATTTGAACCTTTGAACCTTTGAACCTTTAGACATTGGGGCTCAAGATCGTTTCTGGGCCTCATCCTCCTTTATCAGCGAGTCGTAAATAATATGCGGTACGAAGAACAAACTATGTATACAATAATTAATGATAGTTGTTGCATAAGAGTGTTAGAGGTAAAGAGAATATAAGACACTTGGCTGGCAAAAGTAAAATGTTAATACATTGCCATTTACTTTAATTTTCTTTGGGTGCTAGTTGCATCACAAATATATCTTATTCTTAAAGAGGTACATATTTCCAAAGTTTGTTTGTTTACTGTTTCTTTCTCCCGAAAAAGGATGAATAAGCATGCATATATATTTGAATATATATTTCAAGGAATGTTTTGTTTGTGTATCTGTACAATTCACATATTCACATATTCAATAGGTAGGTTGCTACCGTTATACATGCAGTATATATCTTATAAAGGACTACGAGAGTATGAATGGTATAGAACAGTAGAATTGGAATTAATCGAGAAAGAAATAGCACAAAACAATGATGTGCACTCTAGGTACTCACCATGAACGTAAATCGCCTTTGTGCTACTCTCACTACCGCCTGCGTTACTTGCACTGCAGGTGTAGTTTCCACTGAAATTCCTTGGAATATTATTCAGCATCAAGATATCCATAACATGGTATCGCTCGCCAGCCTTTGGGCTTTCATTTCCTATGTTGGTCTTCAGACAGATGTGACCCGTACAATGCCCGTTACTCGGGACAAGGACTTCTTTTCTTGATCCTCTTTCATTCAGCACGCGACTCCATGAAACAGTGGGACGGGAAATACCAGTGACGGAGCAGGTTAAATTCAGGTTATCACCTATAATTACTTTTGCTTCAGGAGCAGAGAGGCTAACCTGCATAGTATCTACAAACAGAATTGGGTTAAAGATACATTAAACATTTGTCTGTGGAAGTCACAGGTTATCTATTTTTATTCAGTACCATTTTGGAAGTGTGCAAACAATTATATAAAATGGAAAAAGCTAGAAATGTTGGTACTTACTTAATATCTTGAGCTGGTAATATAATCTACTTAAGCGCAATATATTTGTGTCTAAAACGTTAGACTATCAAATTAATGAGGTTTAATTGGACAAACTCGAACACGAAATGTGTTGTAAGTTTTATTAGCTAGTGATTAACTGTCTGTATGTAAAATAGAGAAAGCCGGAACATTTGATTTTGTAGGGAGAAATTTGTCAAAAAAAATGTGTGTGACCAAAATTTGTAGTGTAAAAGAGAGAGGAAGAGAGGGAAAAGCGAAAAAAAATGTGCAGCCGAAAATGGTAGAGAAACAAAATTTCAACACAAAATGTTCTCCCCCTAACCCACGATATAAGATGTTCCGTCCCTAAAGCAAATAGTTACTTACCATATACAGTAAGTGACTTTTTATTTGATTTTCCACTTCCACCAACAGCGTTGAAACCTTCACAACTGTAATTCACATTCTCAGTAACAACAAAGCTATAAACACTGGACAAAGTTTGTATGATTTCCACTGTTGGTGATTCAAGATAAAACTTGTATCTATGTACTGCAGGGCTGCCAGAATCTTGTAGAGTACATCTGATAGAGACTGTAGCTCTCCATAACACTTTAGGATGGCCAGACACAATTAATCGTGCTCCCAATGGTCTGTCTGTAAAGTATATATTTATTATTCTCATAATTGCCAATATATTATTAATATTATTTTTTAAAATAATGGATATAATTTGCTAAACGGATCTGCTGAAATTAATCTTTACAAAGGTGAATATAGAGTAGTACGTGGATTAATTTTCAGACAAAAAATCACCTGTGTTTTCTAAATGCATTGATCCATCAACAACATTATTTGCGAAACAACCACAGTGACTCCATTCTTTTTTTTTGGCCAATTCCACATGATCTAGCAACAATAAAATATAAATAGGAATGAACCTAGAAATGTTCGTACTACGAAGCCTGAAATTGTTATCGGTTCTGTCGTTCTTAGTGTCAACTTTAAGCGTTTGGCAATCTTGACCTATAGAAACTATTTAAAATCAGATGCAAAATTATTGCAGATTTAATGAAAATGACACAAAAAAGCTAAACTAGCTTCCATTTAGCACCACTGCCACATAGCACGTATAAAACATCTAAAATGGTCACGAGTCAGTGAATACACGCCCAAATGTAGTTTTCTTTGTAACCAAAACAACACTTGAGAAAATTACAATTTCCCTTTTCAGTTGATTTCGTTTTGATCGGTTACCAAATGCATGCTGTTGACCATTTTACTGTAATTTATGTATCTAAAGTTTTACATGTTTACCAGTACTACAAATACAGCATACTTACACTGCAGCAGTAAGTTATAACTCTTGTTTGCAGCTCCAACAACGTTACTTGCAAAGCAAGTATAATCTCCTCTCTGACTCCTCTCAACATTGACAAGCTCCAGTGTTCCATCTTCTCCACCAGCGATGTTACTCCCGTTGTGCCGCCATCTGTACGAGTAATTAGCTGGATAACCATCAACAGCCTGACATGAGAGTGTTACGTTTCCAGTCTCATTTATTAGCCGACTTGGCATAACAGCGATACGAGCTTCACTCGGTTTGTCTGTAAACAAATAACAAGAAGTACTAGTACCTTTAAAACATCTATTTGTTAAACTTTTAGCTTTTCATTGGTTCTATTGGTTATCAGCTCAACAGTAACAAAACAAGATCCTAGTAATACTTTATAATTAGTTGGTTGACACTAGAAATCCACATTAGACCTAAGTAGGATGGTAGAATATACTTCAACTAGTGTTAATGTTACCGAGCTATTATTTGGGGCATAAGAGTAAGTATTTTCCTTTGAATACGATATGTTTTCATATTTCTCATGGCCTTTCAAACACCTGCCACAAAATATTGTATTAGTATTTCATGACTTACTTACAATAATCCCCTTCTGAAGTTTAGATTCAATAATAATAAATGGAACGCTGGACATAATAATAATAAGCTTTATTACATACTCCCCATGGGGCTTTTCAGTATCTCATTACAATAAGGATCCAAATTACTAGTTAATCTAGAATATGAATATCAAAATATAATTGATTAAATTCTACACTAAAAAGTTAAAAGTTCTAATACTCTATATATTACAAAGCTAAAAAAGACTCCCAAAGCATGGACCATAGTTTTCTTTTAAATACTATAATTGTATTGTCCTTCGTATCATCAGAGATTTCATTCCAGAGTGCAGTGGCCCTGTAGTAAATTGTCCGCTGACCAGCAGCGGACCCAAATAGAGGAATGTTCAGCTTTTTACAATTTCTGGTAGCTATGTGGTGTACATCCGATCTTTGCTTGAATTTATTACATAAGTATACTGGAGCCAAACCCTTAATGCACTTAAACGCCATGAGAGTATCCCTGTACTGAACCATAAGACGGACAGGCAGCCAATTTAGTTCCACTCGCTGCAATTTTGCCAGATTTTTTTTTAGAGGTATTTGCCCACACAGAAGAACAGTAATGTAACTTACTAAAAAATAATGCGTTAATTAATGCGTTAAACGCTGCTGTTTACCACTGCTTCAAAAGAAATTAATGACCATATATGACATTTTAAGCAGATTGCACTAATTCCATAGCCGTGCAAGAATCCATGTGTAGGTAAATACATGTGATCTGAATTTATAATGCACACTTGGAACAGCCAGTTAATATTATTCTGGCGTCATACATTAGCATTTTGTACACAAATCACTGCAAGTGAACTCTAGACATACACTATTAGTTAAATTATGTTGAATAACAATTTGTCAAAATTCCATTCGTTGATACTTACAGTGCAAAGCTAGGTTAAATGTCTTGATTGAATTTCCAACAATGTTATGTGCTAGACAAGTATAATCTCCTCTCTGACTCCTGCAAACATTGACAAGCTCCAGTGTTCCATCTTCTCCACCAGTGATGTTATTCCCATTGTGCTGCCATCTATACGATTCTATAGATGGATTACCATCAACTGCCCGGCATAAGAGTGTCACCTTTCCCGTCTCAATTACTGGCTGAATTGGAGATTGAGTGATTTCTAGTACTGGTTTATCTGCAAGAATATCATCAATAACTAAACTGATCTTTGCCAAATAACGTTTACTGAGCAATACCAGACAATAAATACTCATTGCACGATTGTACATTTACAATCAATTATTAATGTTTTACTGTACATTGTGTCATGTACGTTTAGTACATCTTTGTAATTGTTCAATACTTTTGTATTATCCCAGTCTCGGATACAAAAAAATATATATGACTGGATTTATAACAAAGTTACTCCCGAATGATAGAAATCCGCAGCATTTTCACTAAAGTGGCTTAAGTTTAAATGGATATATCTCCTGTTCGCCTTGACCGCAATCGATGCACTAAACGTAATTGTAACGTTTGTATCAAGACAGTTTGAAACTATGCAAATAGTGCTTGTTCTTGTCAGTATGGTTACTATTTATTGCTGGTTAATGAAGTATGAAACGGAGATTAGTTAGTTCAGTTAACGTTTTGTCGTAATTATATTTTTAAATTTTTAAATAAACGATTTTAGAACACTGAATTTGCTTTTTTCGGGGGATCATGGAGGTCGTTCTCAATAGCTAAGCCAGGAGAGAGTGAAAAAATGACGATCATAGACGTTGCAAGAAAGATTCTATCATCTCTCTTCCATATAGAACGCTCACAACCAAAGAGACACTGGCTTACAAGCTAGCTTTAGTTCACATTGCGATTTAAGCATTTGTATCTTGGAATGAAAATCGGTATATTTTTTTGCTTCCGTTGATTTCAGAATATTCCTGATACCTTTTCTCCATTTCACGTTCAAGTAAGAGGGTCATGAGGGTACAAAAGTGCCATTCAATTCAGTTTTCTTGAAAATGGTCTCATAATGCAGGAAATGGCGTTCAGAGAGCCACATTTTCGGTGCGAGAAATTCCCAAACTAAAAACTTTAAATCAGAGGCATCAATTTTTAATAACTATTATTAAACATGCCTGATTACAACAACAATATTTTTATAGTAATTACACTTACGGAACACATTGAACAGGGCTGTGTTCCCACTGGCTTCTCCATAAATATTAGAAGTTACACAGGTATAGTAGCTACCATCAAGTCGCCGCTCAACCTGTGCTGTTGTGTATGAACGGCCATTGTGGAGAACTGTACCAGTTGGAGCTTTCCATTTAAAGTTTTTAGGGACTGGGTCACCATTTGCTGTACAGTTGCACGTCAGAGAATTGTCGAGGATTGCTGGACCACAGACTGTAGTAACTTTGTGGGCTGGAACTGAGTAAAAAAAAATAGTTTAGTAAATCCTAGTAAGAATTTCATATCTTTTTCATTTGGTTTAAAACAAGGAAATACATTCCCAGTGCAATTTATCACCAAACTCAATACTTCGAGCTATGAATGTTAGTTTAATCCTTTAAAAAGGCAGAAGCAATTTTAGGGAACATGAAGGCATAAAAGGGAAAATTTAGACATCAACCCCCAGAAACGTTAACGCTGTTAAAAATTAAAGCATGCCACTTGGCATGTAGACTGCAAAACCACCCCTTTAATTTCTTTGGCAAAAATATCAAAATCGGGGCGAAAATCGGAGTCCCGAGCACACGGTCGAAACGTGGGAGATTGGGGAAAGGAAGAAGTCGCGCAGCCGGTGGAAACGGAGAATGGGGAGAGAGGCGAAAGAAAGGGGCTGTTTTACAGTCTACTTGGCAAGCAATTGATACATAACGTTAAATTTTTCGAGTCAAACATTGCTAACTAATTAATAAATTAGCGTTGCTACTTGTTGCTAACTGTCTAAAATGTTTATGGAAATGGCAAAAAAACAATTAAAACTCAACTTTGAAATAACGAGAAAGATTCCTATGAAGCGGATACGTCATAGATATCTTACCCTAAGACTTGTGTGCTCATTTGGTTTAAAGACAATACACTGACTGTGACATAAATAGAAAAACAAAACTAGATAGACTAGTTGAATCCGGAAACCGAACATTTGAAAAATTTGTAAGTTTTTCCCGGAGAAAAGGAATCTTTGAATAACCGTGCGAGTTTCGAACCCATAACCTTTCACACACTCACCCAATGCATTCTACGACTGTGCCGCAAATCATTGCAAACCACCCATATTTTTAATGTAAATATATATTCAAATTAGTTACATCCGCCATTTTGTGTTCCCATTTATGTCACAGTCATTGTGTGGACTTTGAGCTAATGATCACTCAAGTCTTTGGGACGTATCCGCTTCATAGGAATCTTTCTCGAAATAACAAGAAAAAAACAAATTGTTTTCGAGAATTGTTTAAACAAATTTTAAAGATTGTTAAAACATTTCCGATTGTGTCATCAGTACTGACGTCATCTAATTTGCTTCAAAACACTCACCCATCATTCTTTATAGCTACAGTTTCAAATAAACTTTTGGTTATTGGTAAAACATATATAATTGTTATAATTTAATAGTACATTAACTTAAAAAAGTATATAAATGCAGAGCATTTTTTCCGTTTTAAGACTTTTTTTGAGGGTTAGTAGTCTTTTCAATTTGCTGCATTAAACTTTACATAATTATATATATTAAGTTAGAAACTCACTTTAGGATAGGTAAAAATTCGATACTTACAAATTTCAATAAACTGAACAATGACTCACACTTTGTTTGTGGCGTGATTGAAGTAGACATTGACAAATTGTGTTTATCTTCGTGATCTTTGGTCAATGGGGACAGTCAAATGCTGACTTATACAATGATTGTTAAATTATTTCACTTGGTTTTAAAAGATCTTTCTACTTTTTTGTATAATGTCTAATGAGTTAAGCAAATTATAAATACTCTACGTGACATCTAGAACATCTCAGGACAATTATGACGATCGCGATACCGAAATGCTTAAAATATATAGTTTACGACACCTCCCCCACCTCCCCCCTTCCACTTTAAAAAAAGTTATTTCTAGAGGTTTCACAGAATCCGTGGGCACCGTGGGTTGCTCAGGTTCCGCGGTCAGCAGTTTTACAGATTAGTCTTACTCGTGAAAGGACCTTGATCGAGTGACGAGAAATGTTAGCTTACATGTTTTTCAGACCAATCAAAACAAGCGTGTTATTTGAGAGATAAAATCATTGAATACTATTTTTTACCAAAGCAGGATTACAAAGTCTATCTCTCTTTTGTGTAATTTTGGCTTCGTCCATTGCGGCTAACTTTTTTTTTATAAGTTCATCAACTTGCTATCTCACGTTTTTCTATATCAGCTCATCGACGCTCCGCCAGCGCGTCGTCGTCAACGGAACTTCGGGCACTTGGGAGGACGTATGTTCTGGGGTCCCCCAAGTCTCGGTGCCCGGGTCTATACTATTGATCCATTCCTTTACAGAAATGATCTCCCTAATAGTGTCTCATTTTCACGTACCGGCTGTCATGTTTGCTAAAAACACTAGAAATAGATAAAGAAATTCGCAGTTCACGCCCCCTCTCCGCCCCCGTAAACGACCGGAACGACCAACAAACCCAAACAAAGGTCCAGAAATCTGAAAGCGCGTTGAAACCGCAAGAAGAAAATCAAACAAACCAATTTGTTCAAAGTTCTGCCATTGACGACGAACCGACCGGCGTTAACGGAAGAAACGAACTGAATTATGAAATAAATGCACCAATTGGCGACGCAGCAACATACGTAATGAGCGCACAAGACCAACAATCCCTGCAGATTGGAGAGTTCATTAAAGAACAACGACGTCATACTGCCGCACTGTTGTTGCCACAGCCAGAACTTCCCATATTCAAGTGAGAGCCTATTGAATACTGCACCTTTATTCGAGCGTTTGAGAACTTGATTGAAGCCAAAACCGACAGCAGCAGCGCACGATTGTACTATCTAGTACAATACACGTCTGGGGATGTACAGGAGCTGATGCGCAGCTGTCTCGCCATGGGAACAGAAGAGGGTTATCAAGAAGGTCGCAGGCTACTAAAGGAGAAGTACGGGCAGAATTATAAGATCGCCGCAGCGTATGTAGACAGGCTCACAAAGGGCCCCGTAATCAAAAGCGAGGACGGGAGTGCGCTCCAGAAATTCTCTGTTCTCCTCACAAGTTGCAAAAACGCGCTAAAGGACATAGGCTATCTGAACAAGCTTGAAAACCCCGATGCCCTGAAAAGGATCGTTGACAGACTCCCGTATGGACTAAAACGCAAATGGCGCGAGATAGTCGACGATATTATCCAGCGGCAGAACCGTGACGTCGCCGTAGAAGACATCGCCTCATTTGTCGAGAAGAGAGCCAGAGTCGCAACTCACCCCATCTTTGGAAACATCGCAAGCGAAACCAAAATCCCCGACTCAGGCAAACAACCAAAGCGCAGGTTTGGCACCAGCGCACCCAAAGGCTCTTAATTCGCAGCACAGACCGAACGCAAACAGCGGCCGTTCTTAGGCGGAAAGTGCCCATTGTGTAGTCAAAGCCACTGGTTGTCACAATGTACAGACTTTAGGAAGAAACCGTTAGAGGAAAGAATGAAACTTGTGCGCAAAAGGGGACTTTGTGACAACTGTCTCACACCCGCACATATAGCTAAGTTCTGCGATAAACCGTCTTTCTGCAGGGTGCAAGGATGTGAGTACAAGCACTCGACATTTCTCCACCCGCCGAGCGACTCAAGCGATCGGCGGAATGACGACAAAGCCAGCGAACGACCAAAGCCTGAAAGCAAAGACCCAGATCAACCCAACGGTTCCAGTGCTCGGAGTGGTTTCGTCAAGTCAGGCAAATCCTCGCGCAGCCAAAGGTCAGCGCTGTCACACGCGATCGGCCTGGCAATAGTTCCAGTAAAAGTGAAAGCGAGAGGAGGCTCAAGAATGATTGAGACCTATGCATTTCTGGACGGAGGCTCCAATACTTCGTTCTGTACAGAGAAGCTGAGTAATCAGCTGGATGCCAGCGGTAAGAAAACCACGTTGTCCCTGACCACCATGTCCAACGAAGCCAGTCCCATTGAAACTTCAGTGGTTAGCTTAGAAATCTTCGACCTGAACCAGGACAACCTCGTCGAACTGCCAACCGTATTCTCCACGAGTAAACTTCCTGTTTCAACAGAAAACATGGCTACCCAGAAAGATGTTCAGAAATGGTCCCACCTTGCCGGCATTGAGCTACCGCAAATTGACGCAGAAGTTAGCTTGCTGATTGGAAGCAATGTGCCTCAAGCACTAGCGCCATGGGAGGTAAGGAGATGACAGAAAGGAGAGCCCTACGCAACGAGAACCGCTCTCGGATGGGTAGTCAATGGCCCGCTCGGTAGAACCGGCACCGAGACGCACTCAGCGAACTTCATGAAGGCAGACATCGAGCTGAGCCAACAGTTCGAGAAATTCTGTAATATGGAGTTTAATGACTCGACGTCAGACAGCAAAACGGCAATGTCGCAAGAAGACCGCCGCGCCCTAGACATCATGAATGAGACCGTTAAACTGAAGGACGGACATTATGAGATGGCGCTACCGTGGAGAAACCACCCCCCCTGATTTGCCGAACAACAAATCGTTAGTTGAACATAGATCGAAATTGCTGAAGCGCAGGCTAACGAAAGACCCAGCACTGCACAAGAAATACACAGAGTTTATTGACAACCTCCTCCACAAGGGCTATGCCAGAAAGATCCCAGATCAACACCTCGAACAGCCCGACACGCCAACATGGTATCTGCCCCATCATCCGGTCCTCCACCCGCAAAAACCCGACAAGGTGAGAGTAGTATTTGACTGTTCCGCCAAATGCCAGGGAACGGCGCTTAATGACCAGCTCTTACAGGGGCCGGATTTGACAAACTCTTTAGTGGGGGTCCTTACCCGGTTTCGCGAAGAGCCTATTGCGTTGATATCAGACGTGTAGAAGCAATGTTTCATCAAGTCCGCGTTCGTCCAGACAACTGCAACGCCTTGCGCTTCTTATGGTGGACGGATGGCGACCTCACTAAGCCACCTGAAGAGTTCCAAATGATGGTGCACCTGTTTGGCGGCACGTCGTCTCCAAGCTGTGCCAGCTATGCCCTACGCAAGACGGCTGATGATAACCAGCAGGACTTTGACCCAGTAACGATCGAAACTATCAGAAGGAACTTTTATGTCGATGACTGTCTTAAATCAGCGAAATCCGAATCAGCTGCCATTCGATTCTCTGATCAAATAATCAAGTGCCTCGCGAAGGGAGGATTTCGCCTCACTAAATGGGTATCTAACTCCACTGCAGTGATCGCGTCAATACCCGAATCCGAGAGAGCTCCATCCATAAAGCAACTCGACTTCGATAAGTCCGCGCACTTACAGAGACCGCTCGGAGTTCAGTGGAATGTTGCGTCGGACAAGTTCGGTTTCAGCATTGTCATCAAAGACAAACCCCTGACAAGAAGAGGCATTCTCTCCACTGTTAGCTCAATCTACGACCCAATGGGATTCGCCACTCCCTTCATCCTACCTGCAAAGATCCTACTACAAGACCTATGCCGAAAGAAACTGGACAAGGACGATCCTATCCCAGAAGACGACGCCCAGCGTTGGCGGCGGTGGCTGGAAGAACTTCCGAAGCTAGAGCGGTTAGAAATCGACCGATGCTTCAAGTCTCCAGATTTCGGAGACATTGTCACGCGGCAGCTCCATCATTTCTCCGACGCGTCGCAGCAATGTTATGGCGCAGCCTCTTACCTGAGAATTGTCAACTCCCGCGGAGATGTCCACTGTTCGTTCGCGATCGGCAAATCGAAATTGGCCCCCCTCAAACCGATGACTATTCCGAGAATGGAACTATCGGCAGCAGTCATATCGAAAAGATTAGAGAAAATGATTCAACAGGAGCTGAGTGAACCAACAACTAGCGAATCTGTTTACTGGACAGATAGTACCTGCGTCTTGCGCTATGTCGAGAATGAAGACAAGCGATTTCAGACCTTTGTTGCTAACAGAATCACTACCATACGGGACGCATCAGCACCAGCCCAGTGGAGATATGTTGACACGAAATCGAACCCTGCAGACGATGCATCGCGTGGACTAACAGCTGGAGCATTCATAGAAGACGAGCGATGGTTGAAGGGACCTCAGTTCCTATGGCTGTCAGAAGAGGCCTGGCCGCAGCGACCACCCGGAATGAACCAACAACTAGACGATGAACCAGAAGTGAAGAAGACAGCTATAAACTTCGCCACTGCAGTAGACAGCTCCGTCGGCGCCGTCAGCCGAATCTTCGAACGGATTTCATCATGGCATCGCTTGAACAAATTTGTCGCATGGACGATGCGCTATAAAATGAAACTTAAGAAACAGCTGAGCAAACGCAAGAGCGGCCAGTCAACGAACATTCATTCAGCGGATACAATCAACCCTTTAAGCACCGACGAAATGAAAAACGCGGAGAAAGAAATTCTCCGACATGTCCAAAGGGAAAGCTTTCCAGAAGAAATTCGTGGCACCAGGGTAAAGAAGTCTAGCCCAATCTACAAGCTGGACGCAAGACAAGTGAACGGCTTATTGCGAGTTGGAGGGCCATTGAGACATGCCCCGATTAACGAAGAAGCGAAGCACCCAGTAATTTTGCCGAAACGCCACCATATCGTTGAACTGATTGTACGTTAATGTCACGAACTCTCCGGTCACTCTGGCCTTGAGTATGTCCTGTCACTGACCAGACAGCGGTACTGGATAATCAACGCCAGGAACACCATCCGTCGCATTTTGAGCTCTTGCATTCTCTGCAAGCGAAGGCAAGCACCAGTAGGAACACAGAAGATGGCAGACCTACCAGAGGACAGAGTCACGCCCAATTTGCCCCCATTCACTAATAGTGGAGTGGATTATTTCGGTCCAATCATGGTGCGACGTGGCAGAAGTACTGTGAAACGTTACGGAGCTATCTTCACGTGCCTCTCAATCCGTGCAATCCACATAGAAATATCGCACAGCCTGGACACTGACTCATTCATCAACGCCATGAGACGGTCCATTGCAAGAAGAGGTCAACCCCAAGAAATTCGCTCCGACAACGTCAGTAACTTCGTCGGCGGTGAGAGAGAGCTACGAGAAGCTATCAACGACTGGAACCATCAACAAATCCACAACTTCCTGCTCCAGAAGTCAACGAAGTGGATATTCAACCCGCCAGCAGGCTCTCATCATAGCGGAGTGTGGGAACGTTGCATACGGACGGTGCGGAAGGTGATCAAGGGAACAGACACTGGACGACGAGGGACTACTCACTCTCATGTGCGAGGTCGAGTCTATCGTTAATGAAAGGCCAATAACTAAGACATCCGATGACCCCAGGGACTGTGAGGCACTCACTCCCAATCATCTGCTTCTGCTGAGGTCTGGCCCCACACTACCACCTGCAGCCCTTGTAAAACAGGACCTGCATTCCAACAGATGGCGTCAGGTCCAATATCTCGCGGACGTGTTCTGGCGCCGTTGGCTCCGCGAGTACTTGCCGTCCCTACAGCAAAGGCAGAAGTGGAACTCCCCCACGAGAAACTTCGCGATTGGTGATATCGTGTTGGTAGTGGACGACAAATCTCCGCGAGGCTCCTGGCCTCTCGGGCGCATTCAAGAGGCGTACAAGAACCGAAGTGATGACCACGTTCGACGGGTGAAAGTCAAGACAATGAAGTCCGTCCTCGAGCGCCCCATAGACAAAATCGTCCTACTGGAGTCAGCCAGTGGGACAAGTGACAAGTGAGGTGACACTGATAACGAACACTAGCCTGCGCCTTATACAAGTTTGCGCAGATAGTTGGATAAGTAAACAGTTGAACGTTATATTTAGCATTATTTTGATATTTTGATATAACCAAGTGAAACTTTATTAGCATTTAGCTTATTTACATTTTTATGGGCGCTTCAAACTCTAGTTTGTGTGTAAAGGCTCCCACTAGTACGCCTTTAGGGGCCGGAATGTTAGTTTTACCCGCCCAGTTTCAATACATTCAATTATAATTTCGTAATTATACATGCAATTGATCCTTTCCTGCCTTTAAATTAGTCT
>JANUFV010111683.1:0-16665 GCA_024757865.1 Epizoanthus scotinus | reverse complement strand
GGCGTTTATTCAAAATAATGCAGAATTGAAAAAACGAGTTTGAGCGGGGCATTTATTTAGTTTAATTTTAAAATAATTTTTTTATTTTCTATTTGTATTTATTTATTTATTTGTATTTTTTTTATTTTCTATTTTTTTTGATTTTTTTTATTTATTTTAATTTTATATATTTTTTATTTTCTCGTGGTCACTCGTGGTCACTCGTATGTAGTTTTAGTCAAGATCGTGACTGGTATGCTGCAAAAATACTTCCGGCTGGGGTCTGTAGTTACCAGCTGGTTCAAAGCCAGTACATTACCTGCATAACTGCAGACTCCATCACTATCATTTTAATACGTATCAAGTGTAAAGATTAAGGTAAAATATATAATTAATGGACATTTAATATTGCCCTTTTTGCTTCACGAGTTGAACTGAGTTCATCCAGGATTAATTGCGGGCGTGGGAGGGTACTGACAGCTGTATCTGGTAGAAAAATGAGTTTGACCCGCTAGCTCCCTGTAATGTATTTTCAATTAATATATCAAACACAAGAAGCAGTGTTTCGTTACATATTAAACACTGATAAGAGTTGAAAAACGACGCGTACATAACATTTTTTACTCAAGTTCGATATGTATCAAGTTGGATATGTGATGAAACACTTTTTCGTGTTTTTGATATAGAACACGAATCATTTCAGTTTTAATTGAATGTTACCGTACTATGGAAAACGCAGCAGTTTCTCATCACATATCAAAACACGTCACAGTATTGATTTTATTTTGTGTTTGCTTGTGATCAAATAATAATGAGTTGGAGAATACGTGTTCTAACATACTTCAATACCACCTCAGAACTGGTGACAGCAAATGGAGATGTTTTGAAAGTAAGCAAAGACGAGAACTCGGAATTATTTTGGGGGATGAAATACTATGGAACCAATTTTGGGTATGTATGCAAGAGTACATTAAGACGTGATGACGTCACGATAATACAGCTGTCCAGTATCCCTTGCTTGTTTTGTACTCTTATTGAGATTATTGTCTTAGAGGATTTCCAAGATTTGAAGAGCAAAAATTATTCGAAAATGATGCTGGTAGTTAAAGTAACAGAAAAAGCTGGGATATTCTTTTTACAACGTTGCCTTATTATAAAATATTTAAATCGCTGGTTTGGCAGCAAGAAGGATAATAACTAGAAACTAAGAATCAACAAATGACTGCAGCAAAGCAGGTTGTTTCCTCTTGTATAACGTCACACTCTAAAATCCGGCTAACAGAGAAATATATAGAGTCACACAACCATAAACCTGGCATCTAAATGTGTCTAGACAATATATTTCCGAACATGAGGAAAGACCCGTGAAATATAAAAAAGGCGAAACTTTGCTTGGCTCGCCTGCCTAGCACAATGTCCAGAGTTTGCATACTTTTTTTTAATTTTCTGCTTTTCAATAATTAATTACTGATCTCTAGCCACCTTCCCCAAATATAACTATATCTACTTTTATAGTTTTTGAGTTTGTAATGTGACAGAAATATATTTAAGGTTTTTCTATATGCGCATAAGAATTGTTTTAATATAGATAGCAATTACAGATTTGTCTTTCCATTTCTTTGCATTTAGGGTTGTAACAAGTTTCAAGTTCCAGTTACATGATTTTCGCGATCAGCTGGTTACTGCGGGGACGCTGCAGTTTGATGGGACAAAGACAAGAGAAGTATGTCGGGCTGTTCGAGATTTCCAGGAGGAGAAGAACGATCCACGATTGTTTATTGACGTTTTCCATTTCGCAGGAACAGGGTAAGGTCTCGGCCTCTGTGCATGAAGATCATTCTTTTGCGTTTCTGGAAGGCCTGTATTTACTTCCGTGTGCCTGATAACATTTGTGTTGTGCCTGTTTCGTATGTTTGTACGGTTCAATGCCTGTGTTTGCGTTTGCATTTGTCAGTGCAAGTGCTGCTGTCAGTTTTGGTGCCAGTGTCACTATCGGTAATTCAGTTATGTTTCAGTGTTTCAATGTTGGTGTGGTGTGGCGTGGTGTGGAGAAAGACACGACGTTTCATGTCACCAGAATCTACGTGATCATGTCTATGCAAATGTTAAAATGAACAACCCTTATGCGATAGTGAGATGGGTATAACACAATACGAGAAGGTACATTCCATCGAAAATTCACAACCCACCCCAATGTCTGCATCATGCGTATAGGTCTATAATTGTTTCAAATAGGAAACCGAAACCAAAATTCTCAAATCCTAAACAAATGTATGAGCTGATCGAACAGCAGGAGTGATAGAAATCGAAAGATAATTATATTGAGCAACTGATTCCTTAATATTAAAACAAATTGGAAGATATTTGGTACAATTGCTGGGCATGATAAAAAAAAATAAAAAAAAAAAGTTAGAGGGTAGTTGCCATTGCAACAACCGAAAAACATTTTGCGCAAACAGCTTTCGATAATAATTGCAAAATTCGTAACATGCACTAAAGAGAAGTTCAGTAGCATCATTCTGAAGTGTGACAAATTTGAAAAGTTTGATTATATCTTTTAGAAATTTGGTGATAACGAAAAATAAAAAAGGCCCCTATTGATTTGGTGGTTGCCATGGCAACAAGTAAGACGGTACCACACCGAAACATCTAGAAGAGGATTTGCCACAAAAGTTTCGCAAAAGTCATGAAAATTCACGCTTATATTACAAACTGTTCTGAAGTTAGGGATACAAACGTACGAGGGGGGTAGATCCGTCTTTAAGAAATAAGATAGAGGAACTAAGCTTTAAGCGGCGGCTGGCTTAGGTAGTTGGGATTGCAAGAATTGATCTGAATCTTCACTATATTCGAATTCATTTTCAAATGTTTATCGTTATTTTCATTCAAATGTGCCAACAGACCTTCTTTCATATAAGAAAAACAAATAATTATGAACCTTTTCTTTAGCCTCGTCTTCATCAAAGCCATGCGCAATTAAGTGATGTTGTGCAACTTCTTGTTGCACACAGGACATGGGTACGTGTAGTCTTCGCATGACTGTTTGGGCTGCTTTTTGGTTCCTTTGGCTTTGTTTTGCCCGGATTGTGCCGCTACTGCTGACTGACCGGCTGTTTCACTTGCTGGTTCACAGTTGATTCCGTAGTGAGCTAGAAACTGCTTATTTTCCTTTATCAACTTTTTGACTTTTGATCATTTGTTAGATCAGTTCATCGATCTAACAAATGATTGACAGATAAAATAACAATATTGGACAATGCCTTACTCACCAGGGCCCAACCATATTTACACATACACACAACGCACAAAATCAAATACGGATAGCTAAATTAATCAGTTGCACTCAAAATACATTGCATTCCTTGTTGTAAAGAAGGATAGACAAATTCGGTATTTTTTAGTCACCAAAAACTTTGTATTAGTTCCCATTTTATATTAATTCCTCGGGACAATAATGGGCGCATATTCCAGGGGGGGCGCTTATTTTCAAATGTCAATTTTTGCGCATACTTCAGACATTTTATTTGTTTTGCACATTATACACGTATTATTTACAGTGCTATTAAAAATCAATGCCTACTGCTAAAATAGAATGTCTCTCGAGGCAAATGATTGCAAATAAACACAGTCAACAGTTTAAAAGTGTAATAATCAGACGATTTAAAATGCAGACAGACACGATGCATGCTATATAGTTTGGATATCGTTAAATTGGGGGTGGGTATTATACGAGGGTGCGCTTATGTTGTTTTGTCTACTCTAAAGGGGGGGAGGGGCGCTTAATCGAGGAAATACGGCATTATAAATGAACAGTTTGTATATCAACGCTTTTTTGTGTTTTTAACTCGTTCAGAAACATTTCGAAAGATACCTGGTCTTCAGCAATACAAGAGCAGTGTATATATTTTTTGGCCAAAATAATAAGATCATTTAGAAAGTAATATTTGCGCTCATCAGGTTTGTACCCATATAGTATGTCAGCCTTAATGAGTTTGAAAACAAGTGTTTCCATACCAGTTTTCGAAACGGCTCCAGAACGATACTATAAATGGACACAAAACAAACACGTGGTTGAGATATTCTATTTGGTCACATCTGTGGCATTTATCCGTTGTGCTTAGTTTCATAACTTTTAGCAATCTTTTGGATGGTGAAATATTATGAATTATTGTCAACTGAAAAATAATATATTTTGAAGTTTTTGTTATTCGATATGGTAGGGAGTATGTACATATTGAAGCTTGTCTTCACTGAAGTGTTGTAATAATCTCGTCTCTGCGGTAGGGGGTTTGAAATCTGCATTGATAAATGTATTGTAAATTCTCTTACAAGTCAGGGAGTTGATCTGCCCTACATTGTTAACGCAGTTTTTGTCCTTAGAATTTGCCTTTTTTAATATATTCCTCCATTTTTGCGGTATCGAGTCAATAACACTATAGTAGTCCAAAAAATTGCATCTTGTCCTGAATTTTGTTTGAAAATCTTGAAAACTTAAAAAAGTGTTGTTATTATTCAATAGGTCCTTTACTGACTTTATTCTACCTTGATACCATTGTCTTGCTTTTTATTTTAATGAACCTGTTCCAAATAATTTCAGAGATTTATTTATTTTATTAAAGTCACACCAATTTGTAATCATATTTATGTAAAATTCGGGTACATCAGATAGATCAAGAGTTTTGAAATCAGGATTGCATTGAAACAAAACAAGTCCTCCATACTTTCTCAAAGCAGTTGCTATAACTAAATTCCATTGTGCATCAACACCCGGCAATAGAACCTAGTCTTTTCACCCACACAATGGTTAATGCCTTATGAAAAATCTTGAAATCTCTCATTTTAAATCCTCCCTTATCAATAGGGCCTGAATCATTGATGTATATTTAATTTTGGGGGGCTTACTATTCCAAATGAAATCAGTTGAAATTTAAGTAATTTCATCACAGAAATTCACAGGGGGGTTTAGGACGGACAACCTGTAAACTAACTTACATAGGTAAGGCAAGCGATTTAAGAATCAATATCTTGCCAATAATGGTAAGATCTCTCTGCTTCCAAATGTTTAAGATCTGTTTTATGTCAAGGATTCTCTTGGAAAAGTTTTTTTTTATACATTCTTGCTCATTATATGAGAAGTAACAGCCTAATGCGTAAATAGCCTTCGAAGGCCATTAATTATTTTAACAGAAAGAGAGTGGTCGGGTGGCTCGCCCTTTAATCCGCCTAACCACATGGCTTCAGTTTTGTGTAAGTTAAGTTTTAATCCTGAGCAAGCACCAAATAGGTCTATCAGTTTAAGCAACCGATTTCCAGATTGGACATTTTTGACAAATACAGTTACAGTGTATACATCGTCCGCCAATACAGCTAATTTAACTTCTCTATCGCCAATTTTAATTCCCGATATATTTTGATCCAAACGTATGGCTATTGCAAGTAGTTCAATACCTAGAATAAATACATTTGTAATAACCCTGAACACGGATCGCCCTGATGAACTGAGCGTTCTAACTGAAAAAATTGAGATGCATATCCATTATTTGCAACACAACTTGATGAATTACATGTATGATATCAGGTCTTTATCCATCTTACAAGATTACATGTAGGCCCAAAATTGAAGGTTTCTAATACAGTACCTACCATTCTATCGAATCAAAACCTTTTTTTTAAATCCAGAAATAATGCTACACTGTTAATATTATGATTAAGCATATAATCTAACATATCGGCGATTAACCTAACATTGTGACCAATAAAACGACCTTTAACATAACCAGATTGACTTGGGCCAATTAAACGAGGAAGCACAGGTAACATCCTAGTCTATTGGCAATAACGTCAATGGAAACAATTTTATAATCCACATTTTGAAGAGAGTATGGGCCTCCAGTTCCCTAAGTACAGTAATTGTTTTTTGTTCTTCGGAATGAGTGAAATTACACCACATTTTTGATCAGTGGAAAACTCGCCGTGTTCAAAAGCGTAATTAAAACAGCGAATCAAGGGTTCTTTTATTTGATCCCAGAATGAAAGATAAAATTCTGCCGTAAACCCATCACAGCCTGGAGATTTATTTCTTTTAAACTGCTTAATTGCTCTTAGACATTCAGCTTCAGACATAAATTGCATGTCACACAATTCCTTTTGTACCTCATCGAATTTAGGTATATTATCATTTTCAAAAAATTGTGCAAATCTAGTACCCTCAGGATTTGTATTATCAGATTTATACAAATTATACTATAAAAACATTTTTGTAAATTCAATATCTTCTCGTGCTCCTTGATTGTGGATTTGTTGTGTTCTAATTCAGTGATATGCATTTTGTTATAGTTTCTCTTGCACAAATTGTAAAAATATTTTGTGCTTTTTTCTCATTTCTCGCTCAACCGTGCACGGCTCCTTAGAAATAAATCCTTTAGTTTCTCTTGGATAATTACATCCAATTCACTCTTAACCAACAGGTATTTTTCCCTTTTTTCTAGAGATGGGTTGGAGTTAAGTTTCTTTTGTAGTTCATTTAACTTTCTAAGTAATTCCAATTCCCGTTTCTTCTTTTTAGAAGCAGCAGTTTTGCAGTATTTAATTGTAAATGCTGTACTTTCCATTTTCAAGAGATCCCAAAATAAACGGGGATCCGAAACTTCCTTATAACGTTCTGTCCAGGGCCCGGTTCCTAGAAAGTGGGTTAACTTTAACCCAGGGTTAGGCCAAATTTCAAATGAGATTTTTTCATCTATGAAACATACTCTGATGCTTAAAAAATATTATCAAAACATTCCCCAGAAACCCTTTACATAAACCTGACATCACAGGCCCAGAAGACTATCTTTCTTTGAAGCTCACTCCGATAAGCCTTGTCTTTCAGTACAGTGTTGTTGAACTTCCAGAAACCTGGGCCCCGTTTTTGATAATCTTTGGACTGTAATTTTAGAGACACGGCTGAATGGTCCAAGAAAGGTACATATAAAATCTCAGATTCTACTGCATCAGTTTCAAGTGATGTCGAGATAAGCCAATAGTCTAAGCGACACACAATTTTCTGAGACTTATTTCTCCAACTATATTGCTTACACGCACCATGTTTTTTTTCTCCAAGTATCATTTAGTGTATGCTTATTAACTATTTTATCAATTTCGTCGATCACAATTTGTTTTTTCCTGACAAACAGCCATTTAAATCACCGCCTATGATAATGTTTTTATCCGTAAATGTGCATAAATTATGTGAGAATTTATGAAAGAAAGAACATAATTTGCAGCTGTTGGTCATTTGGTGAATAAATATTGGCAAGAACAAAAGGACAATTATTGATGGTAACTTCTAAAATTATATACCGCCCCTTCGCATCTATGACGGAATTCTGTATCTGAACAGAGCAATTATCTGAAAAGAGTATAGCAACACCTCGACTGTGTTTAGTCCCATGAGAAAAGACGCCTTGATAGTTACCCCATTCTGCATTCCAAATACGTTCGTTTTTGTCACAAGAATATGTCTCTTGCAAAAAACATGTAACCAGCGAAATACGCGGGATCTTCTTTTACGGGCAGCATTTAATTAAACCTCTTACATTAATTGTAACACTTGACACCGAATAATTTATTATGTCATTTAGGAAAATAATATAAAGTACTACTTAACCTACTTATCGGATCTATCGAATTTACAAAACAATTCCTTAAAATATCCATACTGTGCTTCGCTCAAGCACACGACAACATTGTCTTTTAATTTGTGACTGTAACTATTTGAATAGAATAAGGTGTTAAGTTAAATCTTAACAGTTGATTACCTTTTCCTCACATATATAATCACCAGAATTAATACCCTTCACAAAAGGCATTCGTATTCACTTCTTATGAAAGAGTTTCACATCTCTCTACTTGCCGAACTGGTTTCTTCAGAGTTGACATTTGCAATCTCTGAAAGATTGTTTTGATTTTGCAGTTACACACGAGGCATCTGACCTTTAACATCAGTGTCATGTTTGTTGATAAGACATCAAAATTGACTATATTAATTGACGTCATGGGGCGGGTATCAAAGCTTCAATAGCTTTCGTGCCAGCGCTCAGCACTCGCTTTGCTCGTGGCTCGTTCTTGCGGCTTTGCCGCTTGTAACAAGTTTCGGAGGACTACTCTGGACTGGACGAAGCACCTGCAAAGCACGCTAGCTAAAGGCAAGTTTTTCTCCTCACTTTTTGAGTACTTTAATGAAATCCTAAGTGGTTTAAAATATTACTGTATTTGTTTTATAATAATTTATTGCTAAATTTCACAGTTGGCAAAATGGGGGAGAGGGAGGGAGTGGGGGGAAGGGAGTAAGGAAAAGAGCCTGCCAGGATCTATCGTTATCTAGTGTACATGTATGTATGTACACCAGACGACAGGATTTTTGGTCGAATGGCCTGTGATGTAACAACTTAATTGTCTTTGAAAATATTTTATCTCTAATGCATGCCTACCTACATGTAGGACTACATGTAGCTGTGTCATAGTAATGCTTTGTTCTTATTGTCTACATGATAATTATAATACATATATACAAGTTTGTTCTTTTTGTCGAGTGTGCATTGGAATACATGTACATGTAGATGGTAAATATACATATTATACTGACATACTGTACTTTGCAATTTGTTCGCTTGCAAGATTTTGCTTGTGAAATAATTTGCTATGAGATTTCATAATCTGCCTACATGTACATGTATATTTGATATCCTTGAAAGTCCAAACATATTTACTAAGTACTGATCAGTTTCTTGCAGTTGGGTTCTAGAATGTTCTTGAAAGTATCACTGCAGCTCTTGACCTTTATTTTGTTCTTCTACCAGGAATAGCACTACACATGTGGAGATATGATCAGCAGCTTCGCAGACTGTTTATATCAAGATCATTTGTTTTTACCAGCGCTCAGGTATTTAACAAATTTATTCCTCATATACAATAAAATCCATAAATCCAGTAGCAAATTTATCAATTTTGTGCATGTCTTTACATGTATGTTCTTGATATTTGCAGATTGTAGTTGTTGTAAATGATTATAAAATAATTGTTTACTGCTTAGAGTTTCTTGCATAATTCATCAGACCTCCTTATACTGTACATTTAGCTGGGCCAATTCGAACCACCTTTCAGAATTCCTGGTCAAGCCCCTAGCCTGTGGTCATGAATGGTAGTGAGAATTTATTAGTTACAGTACATGGATATTGATTTAAAGTCAAATTGGGATTCCAGCACTGTTATACTGGTGAGAATATCCAGATGATCATCATTGACAGCGAACTACCACTTCCCCGACAGATTACTGTCATTGACATAACTAAGTACTGGCATATATAATTTGTATCATATTTAAAACTACCGGTATTTTAATTCAATACAACTTTCACAGTTTTAACAAATAAATCTTTGTATCTTCAAAACATCCAATCAAAGACATTCCTGGAAGCTTATTATAAATATCACCTGTTGTTACATGTAAATCAAACCATAACATTCACATTACTCTGGGTTGGTAGCTATTGTTTTTCTAGTGAATAAAAAGTTAACGTTTTCAGAAGTTTTAAATACATGTATAATTATATAACTTGTGTCATTTTCCATGTGTTTTTCAAAAGGCCTTTGAAGATATCAAGCTGCTGTTGGATCGCATGTGAGTCTACTAGTGTTATCATCAAGGATTGCCCCCACGGACGACCAGTAAATAATTCGTGTTATGAATCATACAGGCTCTGAGACTGAGAAGTTGGTCAAAGAGGGAACATCTTGCGCAAGGTGAAAGCCAACGGCAAATATGAAATTCTGGAAACATTTTGGAAGCCGAGAGATTGTATGACTCAATACAACAGCAAGAAGAAGTACACTATTTATTTTATGATTCAACAATAATTTTTGCCCAAATCAACAACAGCACGCATATGCATGTTTCACTGCTCTTACATGTATGCACAAAACATTACAAGTTTTCAAAGTTGAACAACAAACCCAGTGTTTTTTGGTTTTTTGGAGGTTTTTTGACACCGTTTTTTGCAAATACACTTTATTATTTCAAAGTTTTGATTATTTATGTTGTAGTACACATGCAGTAGTACATAAATATTATAATGTTATTGTTCCCCATTTCTTTTGAAATCTTTCCTTATCGTGAGAGGCGTTGGCAATATACTGGTACATTTGGTTTAAAGTGATATCTATTTTTCCATCACGAATGAGAACTTTGCGTGGTTTTAAGTGAATTTCAAACTTTTCAAACAATCGCATATTGGCAATCTATGAACATATGTTTTGTATCGTGTGTTTCGTTAAGGCAAAGATGGCATTTTGTTGTGTCACATATTTTCATTTTATGAAGTAAGGAATTTGTTGGGCGTATATTTTGCAGTATTTTGTATTGGAACATAGATAATTAAGTTTCGGTTGTGACCACAAACGGAATTATATATACAAGAGGTAAGTCATTCTCTTTAACAGCAAAATTAAGTATCCAGGATTGTGCTGTAGGAGGTTCAATTTGTTTAGCGATGAGAGTATTATACGCTGTTTTATAATATTTGAAAGCTTTTTCGATATTTTTTTTCCATATCTGCTGAACTTTCGGAGTTTGCTTGAATATTTTGATTTCTTTTAATTTTCAGGGCTTTTTCATTTGGAAGGTAAGATGCTTATAAGGGTGTGGTATTGCAGGAAATTTAACTGTAATTTATTTATATTTTTCTGAAAATTGTTCATATTTCAAAAAGTCTGACCTTTTAGTTACCCCAGCTTCGTCTTAGGTTTATAAAAAAGTGATTTATTGTTTACAGTAATGAGTTTATTATTCCAAATAATCTCATCATAAATACTATTGCATTTCAGTGATTTCTTGCCAAGTGGACAAGACTGAATTATAAAATTCCGGACATTCTATAGTGTCGAGGAGCTTCACATCATGCTAGTGCTTTGGTTGCAATTTTGTAATCTATGTTCAAAAGTGATAGTGGTCGCCAATTCTTCAAATGTTTGAGTTTTTTATTCTTTTTGGGTATAAGCGAGATTATTCCTTGTCTTTAAGATATTGATAAGCGTCCAACTTTGAAACCATAATTAAAGCTGTCACCCACATTATGGATAAGTGTATTCCAAAAGTATCTGTAGAATTCAGCTGTCATTAAAAAAACTTAGTCGAATACTTGGAGTCTTTGATATTTGGATTAACATAATTATATTTGTAAAGATTTTTGTAATATTCCTTTTCCTCGTTCAGTATTTATTTGGGATTAATGTTATGGTTTCATTTGTTTCTCTTTTGATAACGGATATGTGTTTTCTGTTATACCGGGTAGTTTCTTTTAGCGAGATTGAGAAAGTATTTGTTATTTCTCTCACCCTTCTCATACCAGCGACATTTACTGCATATAATGCAACCATTAGTTTTTGCAGAAATTATTTTGTCCAGTTTTTCTTATATGGCGGTGCATTGTTCATTAATAGTTTTGGAGAAGTTTGCATCTAATGACCTTTGAAGTTCATTTAGTTATTGAAGCAATTGTTTTTCTTCGTTACGTGTTTTAGCAGCTTGATGTTTGGCAAACGAGATAAAAAATGCTCAGATTTCCATTTTAAGCATTTCCCACAGAAGACGTACCTTTGATATCATTTAAATTTGAGTATTTGGTTTTAAACTTCCGGTAGTTTTTGTTCCAGTAATTCTGTGAATTTTTTTTTAATTATTGAATTTCCATAATCCTGGGCCGGGCTTCTGTGCGGATTGAGCTGATGTTAGTAGGATTGTAATCGTAGAGTGCTGAGAGAATGTGGTTTCGGTGATGTTACATTTTGTGAAATTTGGCTGACGAGGTTACTTGATATGTAAAATAGTCTAGTTTATGGTACGTTTTATAGGAAGTTTATTGCAAAGCTTTTCACGACCAGCAGTCAAATATAAGAATCCCAAATGCATGTACAGGCTACAGCTTAGTTTCACTAAAATCAAATTGTCATTATATATGTTTGACTCTCACGAAATATAATAAATTATGTATTCTGAACCAAGTTTAATTACTCATATAAAAAGTAATCGATACATGTATATGAGTAAATGGCATATGAATAAGGGCTGTACATTGACCATCAGAAGGCTTAATGGGAAACTTAGTACACAAACTGAATAAATCCGTTCCTTAATTTGCAAAGATCAACTGTGTCACGTAAAACATTCAGTTGATGCTTATACCTTCACATTTCTGCAACTTATACAGCATTTACCGGGACTGAAGTGTCTTCCAAGAGTTCTTTAGTAAATTTTTTGAGCAGTTCGAGAACTATCCAACTATTATATATATTCAGCATAATATAGTATTTAAAAATATCTTAGGATAAGATTATGATAAATTCAGTCATTCAAATGCAGCAGCTTGGAACCATCTCAATTGACTTGACAACTGACTGGTGGCTGCTTTCTAAGTATAAACAGTGTAAATAAAGGTTTGACTATCAATACACAAAGTCGACGATCAGAACCATGGAGTTATGAAATCTGTACAGCTCTCAACTGTCACTGGATGTCAGATCGAAACAGCTCAGCGGTATTGACCATTACACTGTTCGCTGATATAGTGGCCTGGCCCTCCCCAAAACATCATGTGATCAATTCTGGCCAATATTTGGAGTACGTCATTTCACAATGGAAATCATTGAACATAAAGTGCTGGGTGCAACAGCAGCCTACACAAAATATATATGTACATGTATGTAAGTAACGTTTTTGGTTCAAATGTTTGGGAACCTTAAGGCAAAATCACTGTATTTTTTACTACACCTATAAAATTCAACTTAATTATGTTGTTCAATATGGTGGCTTTAAGCATACAGTCTAAATTTTAGAACACCAAGTAGAGTTTGACAAAGGTTTCTTATTTCTGGGGAAGGAGGTTGCTACCGAAATCATATAATTTGTAGGTGATTTACTACAAATTATACATTAAGATTGCATCTCAGTACTATATAGTTTATAAGCCTTTGCTGTTTGTCTCAACATGCATCCACAATGTGTTTCTTTCTCTTTGGACCACCATTGTGATATTTGAAGTGTGACTTCATTTATCTCTACTTTGATGAACCGAACTCGATCCATGTCATTACATGTATAATTTTGTTATGGCTACACTGTGCGGCCGATTAATTTATCACTAATTTATTTTTTCTTCATGACCATGCAAGATTATCAGAAGTTTGGAGCCCTTGTTGCTCAGCTAATCATGGTAGAGCTTACAAGCTTTGTAGTATTGCTAAAAAAATATAGTACTAGTCGTATCAAACACTTTGGATGCACAAATTAAAGTGCAAGAATTTTATGAATTTAAGGAAAAAACAAGCTGATTCAAAAATATTTACATGTAGGCCATTTTTTCACCCAGTTCTTCAATTATCCTTGTTGTTTCCATGGTAACAGAACAAGGCATATTCTTGGTTTTTTTAGTGGGGTTATGTTAAAATATTTGATTGACATCCTAGTTGAGAGCAAAACAAGAGAAAATAATAATATTTGCATATACCTATCTGTAGATTGTGAACTACAAATTAGATTTCTATCTTCACAAAATAATTATATTTGAAATATTTATAATTATGTGAAATTTAAGCCTGGATCCAGATTTCAACCCTCTGGATTTTGGATTCTACATGTATGTTTGTAGATTCTGGATTCCCTTCCTCTGGGTTCCAGAGTCCAAACCAAGAATTGGTCATGTTCTGGATACTCATACAATTATTATTTTAATAGTACAACTACAAAAAATACTGGCTTCTGATTGGTTGTTTACAGTGTAATTTATTCTTAATAGCACATGTGTTATTAAAACACTAATTGGCACTGTTGTCCGGGAACTTTGCTCAACGAAAAATTATCTTACAATCACGACAGGGGTTGTATTTTTTGTAGACGTACTATTTTAAAACAGGAAACACCACCGTTTTTCTTGAAGAATTAATGAAAATACCATTCGTATTTGATGAAAGTGACAAATACCACTCGTTCTTCGCACTGACAATTTAATCAAGTACTCGTGGTATTTTTCATTAATTCTTCTCCAACCGTGGTATTTCCTATACTAATACTAAAAAAGTCATGAGTGGAATCATTGTTAAGAACAAAAAGTAGTATATAATTATGAGCAGGGCATGACAAAAGTACTAAGCAGTTAGATGTCATGTCCGGCTGGTAGATTTCCTCCATATGCATGTACACATGATATAGGTTGGCCCAAAGGGGCAATATTACTCAATAAATGATTGCAAGAGAATCTAGCAGGTACTTCAAATTTGACTGAAAATGAGAGATTATCAAACCCAGCTGAAACCAGATAAGTCGTATTTTTCTAGTTTTGAATTAAACTCTTGAGTATTGTTCATATTATGTTTTAATTTCATATTTATAATATTCCATGCATGCAATGCAATTTGTGAATCACAGGTGCATATAGGTCCAGTTATTTTTATTCATTACTGTAGTGGTCGACGCTCAAAACACGAACGACAATAATTGAGGGAAATATTTGGGCAAGGTTACATCGTAACACTGAAATCAGTAATAATATACATACTGAAACTTGGCTAAAATAGTTAACATTCCGATCATTCCATTACATATTTGCACGTTCCAAAAGGGATGATGGAACACATGAAAACTGCACAAATACAGAAAAGCAATCCATTATATAGCTACTGTAAGTTTTCTAAAACTACTAATAACCAACTGAAGCAAATGAATCGTATAAATGGTTTCTAAAGGAACTAGTGTTAATTACTCAGGCCAGAAAGCGCCCGAGATGACCGCCTAGAATAATAAGTGTTTAGAGAATACCTTTTTAAAAAACAAAATATACTACAGTCTATAATTGTCCACGGCTTATACTTATCGTTGCCGTGATTGCGTTTGCTTGTGGGATGTGTTTATGGGCAAATTACTATTTTTTTGTATTCCAAGCTCTGCGCATGCGTTTTGTGAGACGATGAGGCCGCGAAAAGGCTCCATTTTTGGAAAATGCCAAATCACAAACGTTGCTTAAGTTAAAACATTAAGAAATTATTATTATATTCTACCAAACTTCAAGAATCAAGGTTATCCGAAAGTTCCGCGAAAGGTGACAATAACTCAACATGATTTATACGCTATTGGAGCTAATATGTTTTGCAGGATTTCCGTTAAATATCACTGAAACATGGTATTTCAAAAATATTAATAAAATTTGTAGAAACCTCGACCAAACTGGCCCTGATAAATTTGTGAAAGTTCAAAACGCGAAGAAAAAGAGAAAGAAAGTAAAAAATGTGAAGGAAAAGAGAAAGAAAGTAAAAAAATGCGAAGGAAAAGAAAAAAAGAAAAGAAAGGAAAGGAAAGGGAAAAAAAATTGCCCCAGAATGATTCGAACCGGGAACCTTTTGCATGCAAGGCAAGCATCCTATCCACTGCGCCATGATCAAGGTATATAACTTTAATAGGTTTAAACAAAGATATTAATCAATGCGGCCCAAGTATCGCTTTCGTGATTGTTTTTGCTTGTGGGATGTGTGTTATAGGCAAATTATTATTTTTTGTATTCAAAGGACTATTTGGGGGGGGGGGGCTTATATACGGAAGGGTTTATATACGGAGGGGCTTATTGAAGGAGGGAAATTTGCGTTTAAAAATCGAGTGGGCTTATAAGTGGAGGGGAATATGTGTACACTGACAAATGATAATATTGGGGCGTTAACTAGAAATTCACGACAACGTAATCCATCTGAACATGACAAATTCAAACACAACAGCAACAAACTTGATTGAAAATGGAATAGTAGCTAATAGTATCATAATAGTATGTGTAATTTGCTTCGGTGTATTTTGTATTTGAGGGCAATTCCCACATATAAACCCCTGGGGCTTATATTAGGAGGGGCCTGTTATAGGAGGTTTTTCTGCGTTTCGAATTCGAGGGGCTTATATTCGGAGGGCTTATATACGGAAGGGCTTATTTTCGGAATTTTACGGTATTATGGTATAATTTCAGTTATGGATGGTTTGAAAACCACGAGGCTGGGTCACTTGGTGTTCTGTGTGCGAGTACGAGGTAACATTTATGTGCTTTGATAGCATTTTTTCTACTTATTTGCTCTCGCTTCATACATAATACACACACATCAAAGTGACGATCGATAAGTCAGGGTACACACGCAAATTATTTTTGAAGTCGGGGGCTTTTGTTTCGGACGGACTCTGACTTGTCTTGCTGAGTCAAACTAGAAACCTACCAAGCAAACTTATTACATTGAGATCTTAATCGGTTGAATGAAAGTTGCACTTAAAGTTGAATCAATACTTGACTTAGACATGCCAGACAAACTTGAACTTAAGCCTTGACAAGACTCTAATAACTGATTGACATTAACGCTCGTCTTGAAGACTCGAACTGACCAGACTACGAATCCTAGATCAAGCAGCCTTGCCGTTGAAGAAAGCATGTGTACCTTGTCATGTAATGCTGTACAGCTAATTGTAGTAAACAAACCATATCCAAGTATATACTGTTCAAGGCCCGAGTTAAGCTATCCATAGCCTCTTGTTTAATGAATAAATCATTAACATATGTAACTTCCAGGATTTATTCTTAAACATAACATAAAACATAGTACATAATACATTGCGTTCATTCATGCATCGAT
>JANUFV010111682.1:0-25471 GCA_024757865.1 Epizoanthus scotinus | reverse complement strand
TCTAAGGTACGAGAGAGAGTTTTAAGGTAAGAGAGAGGGTTTTAAGATAAGAGAGAGGGTTCTAAGGTACGAGAGAGAGTTTTAAGGTAAGAGAGAGGGTTTTAAGATAAGAGAGAGGGTTCTAAGGTACGAGAGAGGGTTGTAAGGTAAGAGAGAGGGTCCTAAGGTAAGAGAGAGGGTTCTAAGGTACGAGAGAGGGTTCTAAGGTAAGATAGAGGGTTCTAAGGTACGAGAGAGGGTTGTGAGGTAAACGAGAGCTTTGAAGGTAAGAGAGAGGGTTCTAAGGTACGAGAGAGAGTTTTAAGGTAAGCCAGAGGGTTCTAAGGTACGAGAGAGAGTTTTAAGGTAGGAGAGAGGGTTTTAAGGTAAGAGAGAGGGTTCTAAGGTACGAGAGAGAGTTTTAAGGTAAGAGAGAGGGTTGTAAGGTAAGAGATGCGGGTTCTATGGTACGAGAGCGGGTTGTAAGATAAGAGAGAGGGTTTTAAGGTAAGAGAGAGGGTTCTAAGGTAAGAGAGAGGGTTCTAAGATACGAGAGAGGGTTGTAAGGTACGAGAGAGGGTTCTAAGGTACGAGAGAGGGTTGTAAGATACGAGAGAGGGTTGTAAGGTAAGAGAGAGGGTCCTAAGGTAAGAGAGAGGGTTCTAAGGTACGAGAGAGGGTTGTAAGATACGAGAGAGGGTTGTAAGGTACGAGAGAGGGTTCTAAGGTACGAGAGCGGGTTATAAGGTACGAGAGCGGGTTTTAAGGTACGAGAGCGGGTTCTAAGGTACGAGAGCGGGTTATAAGGTACGAGAGCGGGTCATAAGATACGAAAGATGGTTCTGATGCAGGAGAGAGGGTTCCAAAGTAAGAGAGAGGGTTCCAAAGTAAGAGAGAGGGTTCTAAGGTAAGAAAGAGGATTATAAGATACGAGAGACGGTTCTAATGTAGGAGAGAGGGTTCTAAGGTAAGAGAGAGGGTTCTAATGTAGGAGAGAGGGTTCTAAGGTATGAGAGAGGGTCTAAGTTCTACACCATTGACAAATAGGAACAGTAAAACCGCTTCGCATATTCCTTCGCTGTGTGCTCCCTGTCTTCGGAAATCAAAACAGAGGGTTGTGTTTCCTCCCTGCTTACCCAATTCTAAAAATGTGTAAGTACAACGAAAAATTCGTTAAATATACCTCCGGTTTCAGAACCACTATCTGAGAGATGATCTTCACAATATTCTACAGACTGGCCTTCGGCGGCCAGCATTTTAGCTCGCCCTCGGGTTAGCAGTTTGGATAAATGTTGATACCGTTCAAAAGACTCTGAACAAGTCACATTTTCCTAGCTGACAACGCCCACAGTGAAAGCTAACTCACGACATATAATAAGTAACTATTAAGGGCGCGTTCGATTGACCGTATTTCGAAATAGGAATACACTCGGGGCCACTTCAAAATCTCTCCTATAATCTCAAAGCAAAAAAAATCTTTTTTTCAACAACAACAACAACAACAATAACAAGTCTAACAATTGATAGCAAAACGTGAAATCAGACGGTTTTGGAACTCGTGAGGGAAAAAAAATAAGGTTTGAAACAGCGTGATAATGTTTACTCATAAAAACAATGTTGCCAAAATATTTTACACAGTCGTTTAGAGTGTTTCGAGTGGTCGATAGGTTGATAGGTATCCAAAGCATATTAAGGGAGGTATGGACTGATAAGCAAAAACACCGCCCAAGGTGTAATTTTGAATTAGAACTATAAGTATGTAATAAGAATATCATAACCATAAAAGGCATATGATTCAATATTAAAGATGATTATACTCAAGGGTGGCAAGGTATTTTATTGATACTCTGAAGCAAAGTGTCCAAACACACGTTATTTGTACATCACTCATTAGAACATAATTGTTTTCGGTTGTTATTGTTCTGTTGAGCTCACAACTCGTGTTTCGTGATTGTAAAGGCTTTCTGTGCAAGTAGCTGTGACATAGCCCATGTAAGTGCCGGCTGCGTCTGTATTGATATATTGTATCGTTAAAATTATCCCCAGCCAGCTGCGCCACCCGCAAATTCTAACGCTTATTGCTGCATGCTGCGGTCCCTCGGTGCCTGACAAGTGTCTCGTCCTGGAGTCGGTGGAGCGAGGGTTTCTCAGTAAGTTACTGCACGAGGACAAGGAGCCATTGTATGAGGAGACGATCTTGCGCGTTGGCCGTGATGTGGCATGTGCCATGAACTACGTGCACCAGATGGGAGCCATCCACTGTTGCCTAGGAACACATAGTGTCGTCATCACTGAGAGGTTCCGCGCTAAGGTAAGATTTTAAAAGGTAATTCGTAGATTTGTTATGGGTTAAGCCCGAAGTTTGTCATCAGCAACTGAAGGTTGAATGCATGAGTTCTCCACAAGCAAAGTTGCTAGTTGTCAAGCTAAATTTATTCGTATTTGTTTCCTCTAATGTGCTCATTTTAATTGTTTTTCTCCACGAGACAGGTATAGCATCCACTACGCTAGTATGTTCCAAAAAATTGTTTCGATACCAAATTTAATTTTGTCATACTTATTGGGCAAATTAACGTGTTGCGCTTGATTGTATTCTGTTTATAGTTCTATAAAAAACGAAATATTCTTTTTGTTAACTTGTTTTGGGAAACATTTTGGCATTCTTAATATTGATGTATTGTAGATAAGTTTGGATAAGGCGAGTAATTTGATAATGTTTATCTTTACTATTTAATTAAGGAACAGATTTCTCGTTGTCCACTGAAATGCAGTTTTTCACTAATATTTTGGTAGTGTGAAAAAGCGACACCAAGTGCAATAATATATATACTGTTTGGGTCATAACGATATGTCGAACAGGTCATTTTCGTCTATAAAGCGTTTCAGTTCCCATGTAGCGCCGAGCCACATATAAGACCCGAACACGTGCTGAATTCATTTAACATTGTAAACAAGTTATGTGCCGATGTTTCGTCACGTAAGAGCACTGTAGTATCTTGTACGTATAACGTTAGTTTTGTTTCTTTACCTCCTAGATGTGAGCCTTCGCTAGATTTATTTTCTCTTATGGTCTGGGCGAGTGGTTTAATTGCTAAGACCAGAGGACCAGATAGGAGACATCTTTGTCTTACTCCCCTCTGCAGTTAAAAAGACTCTGCAGCATACCCGTTGTTAATGACGCAACTTGTGATATGTTTGTAAAACGTTTGTACCCAGGTCCATTGCTCCAACTTTCATTTTTTCTAGCACGTTTTCATTGTAATTCCATTCTACAGAGTCGAAGGTTTTTTCAAAGTCTAAAGTCCTGGCCAAACGGACTCGCAAGTCGGCGCAAGTCAATGTACGTTTTTGGACTTCAAACTTGTGTCCAAAATTGTAATGATTGCACTGACTTGCGTTGTATGACCAAAGGGTTTTGCAAGTCCGTTCGCAAGTCAAAGCAAGTTTATCAAAAGAGCAACAATGGCGCGCGCCTTCTCGCGCGCGCAAATCACCCTGCTCAAAATAGAAGCATCTTAAGCCCCCCGCTAAAACTTGGCATAGTGTAACATGGCGCGCGTTACGATTTTTAGTGCAAATTTTGTTCGCACAACATGTTGCAGGTTTTTGAATGAGAGTCCAAACCTGCAACATGTTGTGGAAATAATAACTGCACTAAAAATCGTAGCGCGCGCCATGTTACACTATGTCAACTTTTAGCGCAACAATGTTGCGTTAAAAATCGTCCAGTGTAACATCGCCTTTATTGGCTGTTGCTTTTCCATAACGTCAAGAACTGGCGATCAAACTTCCGATAGCTTGCGTTTGGTGGTCAAACGGTGAAACAACTTACATCGACTTGCGAAGACTTGCGAAAACGTTTGAGCACGTTCAAAGTCGATACAAGTTCACACAAGTCCATGTAAGTCTATGCAAGCGCACGCAAGTTGGTGGCCAAACGAAACACAAGTTTAACACAAGTCCAAAACTTACATTGACTTGCGCCGACTTGAAAGTCCGTTTGGCCATACCTTTTTACCTTTTTCATACGTTTGGCAATGCATTTTGTAATAATCAATATTAAGGAGAGAGATTGGTTTCCAATAATTGTTGATCAGTAAACATTTTTTTTTCGTTTTGGTATCAACGAAATTATGCTTTGCCTCCTGTGTGAAAACAACCGATCAAATTCGGTGTTTAAGCCGTTAGTTCCTGGTGTTTTATTTGATTGACTGATTGATTAACTAACTAACTAATTGATTGATTGATTAATTGATTGATTGGCTTCTCGGTTCGTTGATTGGTTGATTGGTTAATTAATTGATTGATTAATTGATAGATTAATTGATTGATTGATTGGTTGCTTGGTTGGTTGGTTGGTTGGTTGGTTGCTTGGTTGCTTGCTTGATTGATTGCTTAATTGATTGATTGATTGATTGACTAATTGAATGATTGCTTGATTGATTAATTAATTAATTGATTGATTAATTGATTGACTGATTGATTGGGTGGTTTATTGATTGATTGATTGATTGATTGATTGATTGTTTGGCTGGTTTGTTGCTTGGTTGCTTGCTTGCTTGATAGATTAATTGATTGATTGATTAATTGATTGGTTCCTTGCTTGCTTGCTTGGCTTCGCGGTTGGTTGATTGATTGATTGATTGATTGGGTTGTTTATTGATTGATTGATTGATTAATTGGCTGGTTGGTTGCTTGATTGATTGATTAATTCATAGATTAATTGATTGATGAATGGATTGGTTGGTTGATTGATTGATTGATTGACTGACTGACTGACTGACTGCCTGCCTGACTGCTTGAGTGAGGGAGTGAGTTAGTAAGTGAGTGAGTGAGTGAGTGAGTGAGTAAGTGACATTGATTTGTTGATTAATTCATTTGAAGGCAATCAAATGACAATTCCTAAAATGAAAATAAATTTCATTTGTGTTCTATTTAATTTTCAATTCATTCGTTGCCATTCAATATATATCACCCATTTACTTTCTTCAGATCTGTAACTTCGAGTTTGCGAGATTTGCTCCCAATGGTCGCTCTTGCCATCCTATCAGTCAACACAGAGAGTTACACGAGTGGATGGCGCCCGAACAGCTGATAGGGCAGAGGGCCGACAGGGAGGGAGATGTGTACTCGTTTGGTGTCGTGATACTGGAATGCGTGACAATGAAGAGGCCATTTGCTGATATAAAGTCTATCACGCAGATTAAATGTCCTGAACAAGATCCACGAATTAGAAAAATTCCTCGTAAATGGAGCAGATCTGTTACTGTTCTTATCAAGGAAACGCTAGCCTGTGCTGTAGATAGACCGACCTTTGAGCAAGTAAGTCGTTAACATCTGTGTATTAAAGCATAAACAATTTCTTAATGGTAGGTGTGTTCGGCATGTCTGTCATAAAAACCAACAATCTTCGTCAAGCTCTACAGTCAACGGTCAAAAGCCAACTTTTGTGGATATACACGTCTCAGTTTTAACACTGTACTTACTTCCTGTTCTTACTTCCTTTTCTATTCCGCGTTTTTCAGGAAGAATTACTTTTGCAGGTTTTGGGGGTTTGAATGGGGCGAGGGGGGGAATGCGACCAAACTCAACTCAACAGTTGTAGAATTATATGACATGCCTAGTCTACGGTTTTTTAAAGTACACTTTCTTTATCTTACAACCATTTAAATACCAACACTTTAGGTTTTACAATGAGATACATAAAGAAATCAAATCCTTCCTTTGAGAAACCAGATTCCTTGGAGTGGAGGTCAACCTTTAGGATTTCCTCAGAGACCTGGCTTTAGAACGATTTACGTGAACAACCGTCTCTGAAGCTGGTTATTAGAATTTTGTCTTTCAATATGCAAACTGATTCATAATTCATTCAGGAACATATTTCTGCATCAAATCGTTACGGTACATGTATGCACCAAGGGCGCGTTTTTTGTTCTACTCCGAAAATGGAGTAACACTCTTAAAACACGTCATTTTGCACTTACTGGAGTTACTCTGTTTTACGCCATCTCTGTAGGTGGAGTAAATCAGAGTACGCCGGTTTAGAAATACTCCTAGAAACGATTTCGTGCTTGTTTTGGCTATTGTTTGTTATTTCGCCAGTTATTTCGTGACATTTATAACTACTGTAGTTCCCGGTGACAACAACAAGTGTCACTTGCAACACGCCCCTTCGGTCACGCAACCAGGATGACGTATGGCTCCGTTTTGTGACTCGCGTTTCTTTTTATTCTCACTCCGGTTCTACTCCTGTTTACTCCAAGATGATTACTCTCTTCTTGAAGTAGACCAAAAAACGCAACCTTAAACTCACAGCAGCACTGAGGTGTGACTGATGTACTTCATGCAATCTATCACTTATACCAATAGAAATAAACTGCAGTCTCTTCCTGCTCTTATCCTTTTCTCACAACCAACTTCCGTTACAGATCTACGAGTGGATAGACGGGATGATCACGTGTCGACTAGTCAATCCCAGACCCACCAGCATTATGGAAGAGAAACTGCAAAGTATCTTCACGACAGGCAGGAAAAAAGTACAGAAAGCTTAGTTCGCCATGCATCCTGGGTGCGCTTAGTATGCCTACACTCCCGGAGCGCAAATCTGTGTCGCACGAACTAGTTAGCCATTTGAAACTGGTATCTGCCTACGATAGACTAGAGCAATAAGTAACACAAGTATTAAATTAACAAATAAAAGATAACTGCACAACATAAAAATTATATATACATCTTTTGCTTTATTTAAAGGTGGCTCAATAGTTTTTGGGTCACAAATGTAATAACAATAATAATAATAATAATATAATAAATAATGATATAATAAATAATAATATTAAACAAACGCATCTATAATTTATGTGAAAAAAAATCCACGTTAAATAGTTTTTTTATAAAAAAACTAAGTTTTTGACAAAAGTTTTAATCATAAACATTTTAAAATTCCGTCCAGTGATTTGGTTTAAACTTGAATCCAATGTTGTTTATGTGGTTAGTTTTTAGAAGCAACTGGTAAACACTTGTAGCAATACGCTGCTTTCCTAATGCAAACTTGTTCTCGTTCCAGAACAACGAGAACAAATTTACATTAGGAAAGTAGTGTATTGAATCACTGTACCTCTGACTTCTGGCTCTGTGTTCTTTTTCCTTTGTGCTACAACCGATTTGCTTTATTATTGAAAAACAAAAAGCGTTTAGACGAACCTAGAATAGTGACGATGGGGTAGTGTTCTCTTTCGTTTATTTCCAGTAAGTAATAGAAAAAAAGTTGGTAGCAACAAAAGCTGAAACAGTGCAAAAGGGGGAATGCGTAAAAACGGCAGGGGAAAAAGTATTTTCTTCAAAAGTGTTTTCTTAAAGGGCAAATCCCACCTAAAATAACATTATGATTTTATTATTTTATTTGATTCTAATCGTCGACCTGATCACTGTGGTTTAAATTTCATTGTTCTGCGGGTAATAGTTGTTGAGATATTAGGGATTAAAGTTGGATTTGTGACGTCACAAGTGTGGTTCATTGCAAGAAACATACTGAATAAATTGTGTTTTTCTACGATTTTGGTGTCCGCAAAAACGAAACAGTACTTAACATCATTATACAATCTCCAACTAGGTGGCGAAAATCCTCTGCACTTCATGGCACACAAAATCTTATTACACAAAATGTTTGTTTAATTGTTTAATATGAAAAGTAACACACGTGTGACGTCAGAAATTCAAACTTTAACGCTTAATATCTCGAAAACTATTTGTCACAGAACAATGACATTTACACTACAGTGATCAGTTGGACAATTAGAATCAGATTAAATAACATAATCACGATGCCATTTTAGGTGGGACTTGCCCTATAATATTGTAAGCACTGCTGCACATATTGCTTGGATTAGGGTAACCTACTTGACAGTTTATCATAATTAAAGATTATTTTATTTAATATAACAAGGGTCTTGGCACTGTCATGAGTCTTCTTGTGCGCTGTGACCGTCTGTCCTACAATACGCCGACTGTGAAGTGGGCGGAGCCAGTTAACGCATTCGTCTCTGAATTGGAGACAGCTTGTCTCACTTTTGTTGCCCTGCATCTCCCTGAGATTTTGAATGACGTAAGATTTATTGACATGATGAAGGTAAGCAACATGCAGAGATGCAATAATGTTTTGTGAATTATGGTGTTGGCAGCTTGAAAGGTGTACAGAATGAAATATTGATTTCATTTATATATGTAATCGTTTAAGTTTGAGTGTAATTTAGAATAAATACGTACGAGTGAAATTTTCAAAGAATAACAAAACTACACGAGCGAGCGTGAAAAGCGAATGCAGTTTGTCTTCTTTGTAACTTTAACAAGTACGCATTTATTTCAAATTACACGAGAAATGCTATATAACTACCTGTTAATCACATAGTTGTAAAGATTTACGTGTCCAAGCCCAAGTATTTTGAAAATAATTCAATTCGGTGGCAAGTGAAGCGAGATGGTGAGCATACAGGTAACATTTTGCGCCATTACTTGAACTCAATCGAGCATGTTTGCAGTCATTTTTCTATGGTCGTTGCCAGGGGGGCTCCTTGAGTGCGAACGAAAACCCCTTTTTACTCCCAAATCTCACACAAAGTCTCTCATATTTAGAAATTAGAATTCATCGGACCACCTAGCTAGGCCAATTCGAAAACCCTTTCAAAATTCTTGGCGACGCCCTTGTTTTCCCGCCTTCATTGTTCAAGAACGTGCATGCTACATGTAAGTCAAGGAAGACTTGATTGGCCGTCTACACGAACAAATAAACGTTTCAAGAAAAAATGTGTGAAGGAAAACTTACTCCTAGAAATGAGCATTTATACTTTTCAAGAAATGTAAGACTGGTGGCAATCATGGAAATCATTAGCAATATATCATTAACAGTGTTGTAGCAATGCTTAATAGTAAATCCGTCATTGCATTTCAGGGAGTAGGTTGGTTTATTTCAATCATTGAGAAGATCTTCGATGCTGCTGCAGACGGCCTGACTGTTGGTAACTGTTGTAAACAGTTGAAAGCAGTACTAAACCTGAATAATCTACATTTGAATGGTGAAGAGGAATATCCGAAGGTAGGCAGTAGTGTTACATTTGTACCTGGTTACACGGCTTTGAAAAGCTCTGTTGTTTTTGTTTGGCTGTTTAGAATTTAATGATAGATGCTTGAATATTCAGTTTTTAGAAATAGTAATTAGAGTGCAATTTGAAATAAATATCTAGATATTTTATTGACTAGGAATGTAGCGTTGCAGTGCTCATGTTTTCTGAAATTGCACGAGAAAAACATGCGATTACTTGTTAATCGACATTCAGAATGAAATTGTTTGAACCAGTTAACTTTGTTTACCTTTCATAATTGCCGTTTTCTTCGATCACTGTGCCGACGTCATAGGGATAGAGTGCTTTTTTGGTCACTTAGTAATAAGCTATGTACTTTTAATACTCTCTTCCACTTGGGCTCGCAGCTTTGTAACGCATTCTTTCGTTCGGTATGAAATCGTTATACTTGAACTGTTGGCGTACCAATTCTCATTTCTTATGTTTTCCATTGGTGCTAGGAAATACAGAACTTACGGATGAAGTTACAGTGTCAATGTAATGATTATATCAGATCCAACCTACACCGAGTGGTAACAACCGAGGGATGGGGACAGCTTGACAGTGCGAGTCAAGAGTACTTAAAAACTGGTATGTTTTACAACATGAAGAGTTAACTTAGCCTGCCAATTATAAACTACTACTCTCTTGCTCTGACGAAGGGCTAATGCTCGAAACGTCAGTTCAAACCTACCACCCTCACGGCGAACAACATAACATCAACTCCTACAGTTGATTAAATCAATCTTATAAACTACAAAGGTTTGCTCACGAATAGGAAAACTAGATTAGTGGCAGAACAGCTAGTGTTCCAAGCAATTAAAAAAATATTGTGTTGCCAGAGAATGGAGAAGAGGGGGAGTGTAAAGCGACAAGACGTCTTTACAACATATGTGTAAGCCATATTTGTTAACAATTTGGACTATGGATATAAATGACACGAGGGGCGGTGGGAAGGTATACTGCTAATATTTTGCAATGAGTTACTGCACTCTTTTACGATTGTTGTTTGCAAGTGTTGCGTTGGTTATATAAGAGGAAAACGTGATAGTTAATACGAATTATTACTCGTTAATAATTATTGCAGTATTACTTACGTCTTGGCCTATCATCTAATAGAATATTTTTTAGCTGAATTGACAGAAAACAAATTAGTCAGGTTGACGAAGTCTGTATATGGAAAATAGAAGTCAAGGCTTTAAGGTGTAACAAAGCACTAACTATGACTAAGGGAAAGCAACGAATGCCATTTTTAAAACAAACAAAGGAGTCTACAAGAGTATGAAAACAAATTGTATTCGGTTTCATATTTTTTTTTGCGGACAGTATTTACGAGACGTCATTCTCAGCAAGGAATAAAGCGGAAACAAATCCCTCCGCTCATCCCACATTCCACACATGGAATCCACCTCGGGTCGTTTCCTATATTTATTTACAATCAGCGGGACTCATCTTTTCTCAAAGGAGAGCACCAAAAAAGCAAAGATAGAGACACCATTTAGTTGTCATAGTAACAAGAAGACCAGGGCTAACATAATTTAAGATGCCCTTGACGTTTTTCAAAAAAGTGTCTTCTTTAGAAAGTAAGTTTCAGGTATATTTATAAATAAAAAGTTTTAAGCTGTTATGAAATATGCAAGACCCTTGATGATAGGTCATTCAACATATCAGTATGTGTTTCAGGTTGTCTCAATAGGCTGGATTTCTTTTAAATAGTATTAAAGATTAGATTAACTCTCACCCAGACCTTATTTCTATGTTAATTATGTTTATAGGTATTGTACTGGTTGATGTTACTGACGGAAAGGCTTTGGCGCATCCGAATATGCTGACTCGCGCAAAACTGCCAACAAGACGTCCGCCCTCTAAGGTACTGGATAATTGTTTAATGTTGGCTCGTAGAACAAATTATTAAAATAGCTCCCAAATGCAGTCAAAGGTTTTCCTTTCAAAAAAGTTGTTTAATGTAAAAATTGTTTAGGAATGGAGTGTAAAATAATATTTTCAGTAATCAGAAATAATATGAATTGTGATAGATTAATATATGCAACGAGATGGCTGAATTCATTATCGTAATATTCTTCGACAGGCATCAAGTTCGCGCCCAAAATCGTCAGAAACTTCTCGAGCGTCGGGTGCAATTCCCAAAATCCCACAGAGACGTGCTACTAGTGCTGCGAATAGTAAAGGTTCTGACATGGTGCGAAGACAAAGTAATAAATTACCAACTGACTCATCCAAAACATCTACTACAGCGCTAAATCAAACTGCCAGCGTGCCAGGGACCTCGAGAGCGTCGGGTGCAATTCCAAAACTCTCACAGGGACGTGCTACTAGTGCTGCGAATAGTAAACGTCCTGATATGGTGCGAAGACAAAGTAATAAATTACCAACTGACACATCCAAAACGTCTACTACAGCGGTAAATAAAACTGCTAACGTGTCAGGGACCTTGAGAGCGTCTGGAGCTATTCCCAAAGCCACGAAGCTAAATACTAGCACTGCAAGAAATAATAAACAATCAGAAATGGTTCCAAGACATAACAACAAAAGACCAACCCAAACAACAGAAGTGCCCGCAGTAGAAGGTAATAATGGAACAACCACCGTGTTGCAAACCTCAAGATCGTCTGGTGCTATTTCGAAAGCCACAAAGTTAAATGCTAGTACTGCAATGAATAGTAAACATTCTGAAATGGTTCTAAAACAGAAGAACAAGCGGCCAGAACCAAAAACAGAAATGTCTGCTGCATTAGCGGAAGGTAGAGCTACTACCGTTACAGAGTCTTCAAGAGCACCAAGTGCTATTGCAAAAGCCACCCAGAGAAATATTAGGACTGCCAAGCGTTCTGACGAGGTAGGAAGACAAGACAGTAAAGTCCCTATTGGCACAACAGAAATATCTGCCACTTTGTCACAGTTCACAAAATTATCACAGCCTCATTCTGGCTCAAGTAGAAACAGTAGAGACACTGCCGCAAAGAAAGGTGCTTGTAACTTAACAAAAGTATCTGTACGACCCTCATCTGCATCAGTCAAGAAAAATCGACTTTCCAACCAGGTTCCCTCATTATCCGCTCATAGAAAGACGTTGAAAACCAATTCTCTGCAACCATCGTGTCCTTCAATGACTCCGAGAAATAAGAAACAGAAAAGTTCAGGTGCAGTTCCCGTAAAGCAGTTGGCTCTACCAGGGAAAGCAAATGCTGCAACGTCTAATACTAATCCGAAAGTTAACCCTGTTGGTTCTATTAATAGTGTTCCTAGTGAGAACGAATCAGATGCTTCAAATACCGAAAACGAATTCACTAGTTTAAAGGAAATACCTTTAGATACATCGGGCAAAGAGGAGGTTAATGATAACAAAAACGTTTCTTGTACCTTACTCTGTGAACAAACTCCAATGAAGGACTTTTATCGTGAAGAACGCTTAAATGAAGTAGGTTCTGACATTAGTTGTAGTAACACTGTTTCCACTAATGCTTTCTCGGAAGAATTTAGCCATCATGATAGTGTTGTTGGCAATTGTGCCGAGATTAGTGACCATCAGTCCTGTGTGTTCATGAGGGAGGAGGATGTTGTAGTAGATAAAATGGAAACAGGCGCTTCACTCTCTTCGGATGAAGTTCAATCACAAAAGGGCGATGATCTTGACGAACATAACTTAGAACTTGCAAGTGCGAAACCTTCAAAAAGCGAGAATGGAGGAGACGGAGAAAAAGAAGATTACGAAGCTGATGGTGCATCGAATCGTTCAGATTACAGAGAACAGTAACATACTGAAAGCAATTCCGTTCATGAGTTGAAATATGAAGGTGCAAGAGGTTAAATATATTGGAAGCAATGATACTGACAAATCTCGTTCTTACTTAAAATGACCAGAGTGTAAGATAGAGATTAACCCTTTACTGATGAATGAAATGATGAGTTTGTAAATTCTCATTACCTATCTTCATACATTTCCTAAAGATTGGTCAGGATAATTTTGCACTTCATCTAAAATAGTTAAGAATGAATGATCAGTTCCTTTATTCTCACAACCAATCAACTGATTTCATATTGATACTGTAAGGAGAAGGTATCAGTTGATAAATATGCTGGGAGTAATAGAGATTAAGACAGTGCCTTTTAGCTGGCCTGTATGGTGAATGTCCCACTACACTCTATTACTCATTAATCAAAATCTAATTATGTGACAGATGACTTGAATTATGTGCATTATCAAGCTGTGGAAAGCCTTTGGTACATTGCCAAGACATCTTTTGTTACAAGAAGAAAACAGTTGGACAGCTGAAAAAAATCACAAATAAAATATCATTACTACTGAAGTAGCATGTAGCGTAGCACTATCTAGGGTATAAAAGATTGGCTACACCAGCTACAAGATGACGAGGATGACTACTTTGATAATACATACCAGTGCCAAATGCAGTGTACAACACTGATGTTGATGCATGTTTTAGATGAACAAATCTTGACAATAATTTGTTATCAATAGGCTATTCCTATTAGATGCTTGAGACAAAGATTTTCTTGTTTGTTTTGGAACTCTTGGTTGCTATAAATTCTCGAAAACAAAATTTATCATAGAAAATACTTTCATTACTTTGACAATATAACCTTTTTTCACGTTTACTTGTTTCAAACCCAACGTTCACATATTTTTTTCCCAACAATTTTTTGCGGTAACAGTATTTAAAACACATTACGCCACAGGTAGCTCAAGATTCATGACTATAGGGCGGATTGAGTCGATTTTATAGGACTTGGTATGTGAATTAATATTGTTTTCCTGAAGTCGTTGATATTTGGTGCAAATGACAAGAACAAAGTTTGCTTGCCTCAGTTTTTACATTATGGGCATTTATATTAGAATTTTATTTGTGTCATTTGCACCAAACAACTTCAGAAATACATATTTATTCACATAAAAAAGATCTATTCAATCAGCTCCAAAGTCAGATTGGACTACCAGTGGAATCCCTTGAACATAAACATGCTCAGAGAATATGCTATACGTGATATTGCTTGTACATCACGAGAATCGGGAAGTTTAATTCTAAGCTTATGTTGGGTATTCTTGGCTTGCATGTGATGTCATGAAAAACGTTACATAAAAGTTATAGATCTTCTAAAGTTGTGCTTTTTATATGTTTTAGTGTTCTATTGTTCAAGTCCTCCTGCAAACTTTTAGGATGATGGGGTGTTTTGATTTTGAGTTATGGATGTTTGAAATTCTTCACCACAAACTTTTTGCTTATCCCGCTGGCCCACCGGCGAGTTACGAAAATCACCAAATTTGTCCCAATTATAATATTTTTGCTTGATAAATCATTAAAAGTGAGTTTAAATTGGATCTATAGCCAAACTAGATAATTTACATTTGAAATTTGGCTTTGCCAGCAACTTTGCATTTTTGACCGCCATGTTTGTGCCCCACTTCATACATGGCCGCCGCATACATTTGTCTCTAAATCCGGCTCGTGTTTGCCATGTCATATCTCAGTTAGGAATGCATTCTTGCTTCAAAATTTCGCCAAGTTATGAATTTTTGCAACCTCTAAAACATCAGAAACATCTTCGTGACCCTGGTTAAACAATGTATAACTGTGAGGGTCACGTGACGTCAGTGCAAGCCCAAAATACAAGCATTCTTACTAAAACCTCAATTAGCTTGCGTAAAAATGTGGGTGCTGTACAAAATAATTAAAATAAATGCTGTTTATTTCGCTGTTATCATATTTTATTGACATCAGTACTTTTGAAAACTGCTACTCAATACATGACTCTTGGATTTATTGTATACAGAGTATCTAGACATCTTTCTTAATTTACTTCTATTTTTGAATGTAAAATTATGTTGTGTAACATTTCAACTTAATTTCTCAAACAAATTACATTAACAGCAGTACTGTCATTGTAGACTTTACGCCTCCGACAACAAATCATCAATATTAGATCGTGTAATCTCTCTTACGATTCTACGATTAGATAACGAGAACACAATTAAGCATAGGGGTTATGTCACGGCTATTTAAGACATTTTTGCGATGTACCAAATTCTCCACAAATCAAAGGAAATCTAAAAATAACAGGTTGCCGTGATAAAAAAACATAAGAATGATTATGATAAGTCGTAAAGTAACGTGGATGGTTAAAATTGGTGAAGATTAAAACGGATTACAAACTTACTGTCCATGCTATACATTAAATATGTTAAATCCATTCGCTGTCAAAATTGTTTTTCTTGTATTTAGACACTTTGTTTTCAAAATATACAACCATTTTATCATTTCTTGTTATCCTGTTGAGCTTACAACTTTTGTCTTATGACTGCGAAGGCTTTGTTCCCGATATGACTAGAGAGCATGCGCATTACCGTGACATAGTCCCTTTAAGCATTAAATCAATGCTTGTTATCTCAGTCTCCACTCTACGTTACATTACCATCATTTACAAATCTTACAACTTCTCTACTGCACCTATTCAGATTTGGATGAAAACCAGTTTGAACTAACAAATATAGACTATACTGACTATAAAAGGCTATATTAATTTCAATGGAAAGCATGCGGCTTAAAATTGTCAACCATGAAGTCGCATACTAATACCACATTCACACTACTCTTCAAACAAGTTTAATTTAATAATAATTCAACAACAATTGACAGTTAACGAGTACTTAAAAATACACAAACTACCTTAACACCCAAATAACACTCCCAAAACGTATCAACACGTAACAGCATTTCAGTGAAGCAGTTTTAATGTTATCATGTTTAACGTTTAGTATCAATGCGGTATAATATTGTAAAATGAATCAAAACACCTTACACATCATTGGGTAATCACCGAGTAAACTCTAGAAAATATGCAGCATGCTGATTGAGTACCCAAGCAATGTACATGCACCCCGGAAAGTGTTACAGTTTTACACTTAAAATGGTGAAACCTAACTCATATTTTGTTGCACGTTTTAAAATACGTCTGTTAACACATCAGTGTTTATCTATTTTTTTTGCCAGTCCAAAAAGGGAATGGCTAAACACCCAATCCCCCCCCCCCCCTAAATCTGCCCCTGTCTATGTCTGGAGTACAAGTAATTAAGAAAGAACTTTTTTAACTTCAAGTGGTACAACCCATTAATTATATTCAGTAAATGAAAATGTATCACACAGTGATCATCTTGCAATTGGCTCTTAAACAGCCAACTTTGCACGTTCTTAGTGATTATGAAGATATATTTGGAGATTACTAGTGCTGACGTTAGCTTTCCATTTAGATAGCGTCCTGTTCAGTGCTGATCAATATGCTGAAGACAGCCGTCTGTCAAAGGATAGCTAATTCTTAGTATCAACTGAATTTTATATCTGATGAAGATATGAAGGTAGTCGCCTGCTTTACTACTGCACCTTCTGTTCCTTGAAGGAAAAACAGAAAGATGCTAGTGCTGATCTTTGTGTAGTTAAAGATAGCAGACTGTTCAAGGTACTATTTGGCATTATAAACTAAATACAACGCTCGCGTCAGACATATCAGCATCAAGCGAGCTTAATTTCAATTTAAAAATGTTTGGTTGTTAGTGTTGAACTTTATGTTCAGTGAAGCCAGTAGCCACTGTTTCAAGGGTATCGGCTTCTAGTGTTGGGTCTTGTCTTGAATGAAAGCCGTTGCTTTGTCAAGGATGTCTGCTGATATAGTCAGAGCTCGTTTGGCCTTCTCAGAGTCATAGGCATCATTTGGAATCGATGGAAATGATAGCCTATCAGGATACCGCATTCTCATGGAGTCGCCAGTTTCACGTTGAAGGTTTCCTGCCAGCTCATTTAAAGCTGAGTCATTAAGACCTGCAGCTACGTTTGAAAGATCGTGTGTTCTGAATCGACAGTAATCGATGGCGAACCGTGCAGCTTTCAATGCCTTCTCTGATGCCTGGAAAACATTGAGTAAAAATGGTTAATATACAGAGCAATATGAATTGTTTTACGTTATGCCCAGTTTTTTTTACCTTTGTTAAACCACAGGAAACCATTTTAAAAACACCGCAGTTAAACATTCTCATTAAAGTTCGCTATGTTTTCCATAGATTAGAAAAGGAAATAAATTCTTCGGTTTCTTGGTATTTTGGAAACGTTCACCGCTGTTCCTGTGCCCGTAGGCATATTCATCTGAAAGATGTCGGTTGAAAGAATTCTTTTCGATTATCCATGCGAGATTTGAGTTTTTCGTACCATAAATGTATAACGTATTTTATCACTGTAGCTCAGATATGTTGCTTCTAGCAACTACTTTTGTGTCATTTGTGTTGTATATACTGAATACGTGACATGTAAGATACGGGCTGGAAACAAACTTTGCGAACTCGATATGTGCATGCTTAGTGGATTTCTATTGGCAGGTCTTAAAGTTGGGAGCTATTTTCGAGAGACTCCATGACTTTGATCAGCCGCAAATGTTCGAACATGCAAGCACCATGTATGCGACTGCAGCGCGGGCATTTGAACAGCGGTAAACTTTTCCAATCTTGAGAAATCGAAGGACTGTGGCCGCCGTAGTGATTTTATAACGATGTTCAATGAATAATCAACAGAAAAAGGTGACGGCCCCGTCGCGTTTAACTGTCGCGTAGTGTAATTCACAAGGTATAAACAACATTCGTACAACCTAAATGGGTTTTAAAAACGTTATATTAAAGGTTGTACTTATATCGATTAGTGATCAGTGCAGAGAATTGAAAAAGGATAGCATTGAAAGGACGAATACTAGGCTGTACTTTGCTCGTCAGATGCCTCCCAATTTGGGCTTAACAAAGTATACACAAGGACAGTTAGCTGGTGTGTAATTACATGAATTTATGTATGGCAAAGCGCGAACTTTAGAATATATTGTAGTTTTTGGCTTGTAACAACAGTAGAAGGCCAGACAATGAAGAACATAATGTTACCTGATGACTCATGAAGCAAGTCCACTCGTGTGATGGCTGCCTCACATTATGTTGTTCAGTAGCTGCCTCAAGATCTGCCTTTGCTTGTCGCAACCACCTCTCGGCTTCACTTGGTTGTGGGTTCGGTTTGTTGTTGTTGGGAGTCTCTTGCGAGTACATCTGACGGTGACGATTGTGTAATTTGACCCGCCCGCCTATGTAGTTGAACAAACGGCTAAATGCCCGTTCATCAGAACCAGTGTTTGTGAAGCGTCGTAACGGATACGGTCTTGTTGTCCGTATGTTCTGCAGCTTGGCCACTTCATCCTCAATGTGTTTACAAACTCGTTTGCAAACATCTTCGTATCCAGGATTCGTGTCAGGGTGCCAGTGAGTGTAGAGACGCTTAACAACGCGTTTCTTTCTGACTGCATGATCCGTAGTTGGCATCTTCCAAACTCCATTGAGAACTTCTGAGATTTCAGCAAAGATCTTGTCAATACGGCCTTCTACAAGCTCCAATTCTTCAAGCGATTTATCTCCCACTTTTCCAAACCGATAGAGCTCAGTTGCTTCAACCTCAATTGGGTCTTGATCGTCTCCGATGTTGATCGTATATTTCCATGAGAAAGGACCGGTTTCGTGATTAGGACTGTGTGCTTCGATAATCATAGCGTGGATGAACGTAGCTGATGTTTCAATCCTGATTTCGTCCAGTGCGTCTTCGGTGGGATCATCTAGCTCATACGCCAAAAATTCATCAACTTCATATAGCTGAATGTCGTTCACCAGCAGATACTGCTCATCCATCCGGACAAAATCCCCTGGCTCTGGCATTGTTGATTCTTTTTCAAATTCAAATGAATCATCTGCTTTGATTTCCAGCTTATCCAAGAAAGGGTGTATCACCCTAATTGGTAGTTTGAGAAGCTCCAGTAGAATCATTGCTGTTTCTTTCTGTAGACGATTGTCGGCAATTCTGTTTACTATCTCGGCAAGTTTGAGCATAACAGAACTCTCCTTGTGATCAAATCTCGCGCGAATGTAAATAATCCACGACTCATCTGATGACAGAACGGACTTCGTGGCAAAACATGGACTTTCAGCTTCACTACCTATCAACTCTGTTTCCTCGTGATGTAGGTAAGTGGTTACGTCTTCGACAAAGCGAAGTGTGAGGTTCTTCATCTTCTTCCTAATGATTTGGATTACATCTTCTTTCTCTCCTGACAAAAATGACTTATCTTCGACTCGACCCTGTTCTTCATGACGAATTAGTCTTACGAGTGCTCTGCAAAAATGTTCTGATGTTAGTTTATGTTTCATGATAGCACCAGAACTTGACGATTTCGAAGGACTTTCCTTGAGATTCTCTCGTACGACTGAAGTGAGCATTAATGGCCGTAGCTTCACTGGAATTTTCTTCACGATATCTTCGAAATTTTCCGTTTTGATACCACAAGTTCTTAGGTCAATCAGGAACAACTTGTCAAATGCTTCTGGAATACGATTCTTGTAGTGACGGGCATTGTCGAATAGAATCTTAGAGGACTCCTCCATGGTGGTTTCTTGCGACTGAGAGCTGAACTTTCGAATGCTTGGAAGATAGAGTGTGTTAAGTTGAGAAGTATCATTAGCTTCTTTGTCTAGTTGCTCCAAGATTCCCTTCGTGGCTTTTTTGGCGTTCTCAAGACCACTGTCATCAAGACTTCTGTTTTCATACTCAGTGTGAATCATTTCAAGTACCATGGCGTAATGCTTCACCGTCACCGACCTCTCACAACCAAGACTTTCAAACAGCGCATGATGTGGTCCAAGTTCATGAGGGCACATGTAGAGATACGGTCTGATTTCCAGCTCAGGAGAGAATTGTAGAACAACCTGCTTCGGTTCTACAAGCTGGCCGTCCTTGAAAACAATGCACGGTGTTTCTGATAGTTTCTTTAACTTGTCATCAGAAACATGATGGTCAAGAAACATGTAGACATCTTTCATTATTTCTCTCAGCTTGAGCTTTGCACTCGTGGCAAGAACTGAAGGACCTTCCCTGAATAGATGGTTACATAGATTCTGGCAATGTGAGATTACTCTTTCTGTAGGTGGCTCACTGAGAATTCCCAACATTTCATACATGTCGGTAAGGCTGTATCTGTGATGAGAAGACGCTCTTTCAGGATTTGCCCAGCTTGGTAGGAGATGAGCTGTGGTCCAAACAAGTTTCTCATGCTTTGCAGGAACAGAATTTTCAAACGAAATGTAGGAAACTAACGATTCCTCCCCTGCACCATACTGCTTGTGAAGCTGTGTATGTGCAGTGTCTGCTTCAGTTGCTGCAACAAAGGGTATTGCTTTAACCATTGCAGTCGTAGCTTGAAAGTCTCCTCTGGAAGTCTTGTCTTCGAAAAGATATCGAACAAGTGCTTTAGAACTCTCAAGAATTAAGTTGTTGTTAGAGGCTTTGGCCTTTTCTGCAATTTCAGTTGCGAATTTTTTAAAGCGCTCAGGTTGGATGTGTTGAATCAGACCAATCTTTCGAAGGAACACCAGCCATTCTGGTGCATCGAAGGGAGACAACGGAAACTGTGTCTTGGGAATCATCAGCTTGAAAACTTCAACGTCTGGGTCGTAGACATCTGAGGCTTTGCAGAGCTCACCATGATTGTCTGGTAAAAAGCGTAAATCCCTCAATCCAGACAGGAGCTTCCCCCCGTCGCATTCATTTCCACGGTGCATAAGTCGATCGCGAATGTACTTCAAGTGGATGGTTCTTGCATCGTTAGATAGACTCGCAAATCTTGGGAAGATGATGTGGCAGTATGCATCTACGTCGGTTGTTGACGAACAGTCAAGCAGCTGATACAAGCGTTCAATGCCAGTCATCTGCTGCAGGAAAACAATGGAGGATTCATTCTTCCAAACATCCATGCCTGCCTTCGGGAATTCCCTTTGAACGACATAAACACAATAGTCGGTGAGAGAAGTCAGTTTATCGCTTGCAGTTCGATAGATTGGAAGTTGCATGAGCTTTCTACGTGTGTCTGTGATACCCAGCGTTTCGATTATCGTAGTCAGGTTGCTAGCAAGGTATCGTACAATGGTTTCAGAGACTAAGAAGTTGTTTCCATTTTGCGGGAATGCTTGAGCAACGTGGTGGCTAAGGCATGATAGAACTCTATCTGGCTTGTCGATGGTAGCACATATTCGTGCTGCTAGAGGAGTACCACGGCTTGATCCGTCGGTGATCGACTCATCCAGCTGAAGCAACGCCATATTCTGAAAGGTACGGTTAGGTTCAATATGCTGGAGTAAACGTGGTGCAAAAACTGTATCAGCGAACATGATTGGCACCAAGTAGTTCTCACTAGAGATGGACTGGTGTGCACTGTCCATCATGGTAAGACCCACTTGAGTAGGAACTACAGTAGGTCGTAAAGTTGCTGGAAGTATACACCACGAACGTAAATGCCTCTTGAGTTCTTCTGCAGAGTCCCTTCCGAAACGTGGAGCTCGCCTGAAAACTTCGTCTTGGTCCCTCAAAAATGTCCATACCTTGCTTAGCCAGTCCTTTGATGGCGCGTGCTCTTCTTCGTGTGACCCTGTTACGCATGCATTTCCAGTACCATACTTTCCAGAGATCGAATTTGGAAGCAGTGTAGCAAAGGCTTCTATGTCAAAGATCTTGAACAGGTGCGCTATCGATTTGGATTCTGGAGAGAAAATATCAAACAAGGAATGGTGGACAAATTCATTCTTGCTTTCTCGAAGAACATAATGGTATCTTGATAAGTACTTCTGCGAATTAGAGTCAAACACTTGCAGCGTGTTGTCTTCGGACAACAGAAGAGGCGCCCCATTAAGTCCATGGAAAAATGATCCATCCCTTTTTAGGTACTTTAAAAGGCAAATTAATTTCCCTGTATCTCGTAAGGGTGTAGAGCTAAGTGGTGCCGGGAGACGCCCAATGTGGCAACGTCCATTCTTGAGAAATGTTAGGACATTCTTCGGGGAAACCAACTCTATCCATATGTCTGCATCGTCAAAAGCCTGGTGAATTGATAGTGGCGAATTTACAAGGTTGAAGCCAACGTTCCTAAGAAAGCCTGGCAAAATCTCAATTTCTAGGTTGTTGAAGAAGGACTTGCTCCCGTAGTAGTTGTTGGTCGGAGGAAGCCATTCTATCTCTGACATTGCATCACCAACCTCATTCTTTGTAATAGTGGCGTCACGTAAAACTGGAAGGACTTGAAGCTCTTTCCTGTTCATGAATTGGTACACTTCCTTGGCCATGGTAATCCAGTACGGATCATGAAGTTCCTTGAGCTTTGTGGGAAATAATTTATGGTAATTCTCCAGCTGTGCGGCACAGTGTCTTGAATCCTTCGCTTCCCCAGTACCAAGACTAAAATAGGAGCGGATGCTGCTCAGTAGCGAGACATAACTTGGTGCGATCACGTTAGTCAGCAGAATGTTGTTCCAGTCCGTGCGGTAACCTGCTTCTTCATCTTTCCATAAATTCCTACGTGACTCGTGATTTAATGCGAAATGACCATTGATGTGAACCGGGAGACCGGTATACAAAGGCAACGGTAGAAAACAAAAGGCCCTCTTTTCACCTTCATGGTTACCTCTAGTGGAATGAAGCATTGCTGCAACTCCTCCTCGCGGAAGAAGTGCCAAATCGCCTTTTTTGAAAGCTTTGATCACTGTAGGTGGAACTTGAGTTCCTTTGTCAAACCCATTTCGCTGGACAATGAGCCATTTCTCTTCTACTTCTTGATTATCCCTTAAAGTAACAGCATATACTTCTTCCGTCAGATCTTCCCAATTCTCAAGACTGCTTGCATTTTGGGACTTGGAAGCGGCTGTTTTCACAGAATTGGCAAACGTACTTCTTTTGCAGTCGTCTTCATCACTCAACATCGCATCGACTTCATAAATTTTGACCAATTTATTTGAATCGAGATCAATCTTGCTGAGAGAAATCTTGTGGACGTTGTTAACAAAAAGAAGAGCTTCGAGAAGTTCAGCTTTGAGATTTGTCATCAATTCGTCAACCTCATCTACTGAAATAGCTTCGCCAATACCAGAGGTTTCCTTACGGAGTGGTAAACGAAACATTGTGGCATCCTCAATAGCGAAATGTTCCTCAAGATAGCAAGGAAAAACGTCTTTGAAATTTTCTCGCATGAACTCCTCTCGTAAATCATACATCATACCGGGATCCGTGTCTGTAGAACCAGGAACGTACTTGCATTGAGGGTCAAAAATACACAAGACTTGTCCAATCTCCGAGCCCTTTGATATAAAGGAAGGCGCATCGGTCAAGTGGTAGACTGCATTGAAGCCCACTCCATATTGGCCTGTTTGGTTTGGATCATTTCCCTTGCTTCCTTCGCCAAGATTCTGGATTCCTGTAAGGTCGGCTTCAGTGAAGGGCTTGTTGTTGTACACACATAATGCAGGACCTTGAAGGGGCATCCAACTTTTTTCAAACAGCCGCTCTGTATCGTGTTGTCGGGGATCCAAAATAAAGTGAAGCTCGGTTGCTTGGGCATCATCAGCATTCTGGAGCATCTCCTTCAGGATTTCTTTGTCTCGTGGGTAACCACTAAGGATTCTCTTGATACGATTTGTTAGCTTCTCCTTTTGGCCGAACGGAATTCCCTTCGAACGCGTTCGTAAGGATTTCTGGCGCCTTGTGTTAACACCAAGCCTAAGGCAATCACTATCATTAATCTGGTTGTTGGCGTAATTCACACCTTTTTCTTCTGGCATCCACAAGCAGTCATTAATGCATAATTCTGTTGCTAACCTCAACACTCCTTTGGAATCTGGCAAAAAAATTCCATCGTCTTTCACACTGTCTAGCTCTCTTTTTGATTTGGCTGTTTGGCGTACCAATTCCAGTGCGAGAGTTAAGGTTCTTGCGTCCAAACATTTGTCTCCAAAACTACATTTCATTCTACATAGAGCAGAAATGTAATCTCCTGCTTCAAATTTGTCGCGTACTCCAATCTTTCTCATGAACGTTAGCGAAAATGTATCGGAGAGACAGTGCAGATATGGGGAAAGTTCATGGGAACATTCGACTGCCATATACTTTGTTGCTACGAAACCATCTTTTGTGACGATGACATTTTCTTCCTTTAGAAACGTCTTCTGTTCTTTACTCAGGTGCTCATAGTTTGATTCAAAATAACTGTAAATGTCGTGGCATACATTGTTAATCAACTGGAATGCAGTCGCGTTTAGAGTATCCAGCGGCACAGACAACGCCTGTTTTAGCTGATTAAACACAACGGAAACATCTACCTTTCTGTCATCAAGCTTCAGGAAACTCTTTATTGGAGCTGTCAAGTAGCAAGCGCCTTCCACGCTTTCCTGAATAACTGGTACTGACGAGCAAACAAGGCTTTTCACGCGACATGGGTAGGCTTCACTTGCTGATACCAACGTCTCTGGTCTAACGTTACACCAGGAAAATGGAACATTTGCTGGTCTAGGAAGAACAGGCAGAAATGGAATTTCAAAAAGAGAGTCTTCAGCTTTCTTCTTCTTCTGTTCTTCACTGTGAACACTAGTTGCTTTGGTGTGTCGACATCCTAATTTTCTTTCTATGAGCCTGCATAGATCTGCTGTACGCTTCACAGCTTCCCCGTGATCTCTGGAATTTAGAGTAACAACACTTTGAGCCCTTTCGATCACTGCCTCCCAGTCAATTTCGTCTTTTGCCATTCCTAGTCGTACCAGTTTTTCAAGGCGAAAATAATTAAGGAATGTTCGGTCAGAACCATTTGGAAATCTTTCATCATCAGGCAAGAACACTCTCGAGACATCACCTGTGGGATGTACAAGTTCTCTTGGCGATTTCAACGTGTTGCCGCTTGAGGTGACAGGAATACACTGGTACTGCGAGAGAAGAACATCTAATTCTTCACAGTTAGCATCAAGCGCATGTAGTGTTAAGGTGTCTCTGACTTGTGGAGTCAACATGTGGATGTTTGGCAAGAAAATTTCGCGGTAAAACCGAACCGCATCATAGGATCTTTGATGCAGAACACTTTGGTATCCACACTTGATGATTGATTCTGTTACAGAAGAAGGAAGATCGACAACCACGTTAGTACCACTTGACATTTGCTTTAGTACCTGCAGGGCCTCATCTCCGATTCTTGGAATCTGCCGAAATTCTGGATCCAGGAATATTGAATGCTGAATATCTTCCCATTTCTCGCCATCAGTAAAAAGCTTCAGCGAATCTTCTACTAATGACGTGTAGAACGCATGAAGCAGAGGGTGAAATAGCCGTTCCATCTTCCCCCAGTCTGGCCATACTTCATAAAAGACACGAGGATTGTTGTGTGTAACTGCAGAGTGGCTCATATCTACCACGGCATTCACATAGGCTCTGCAAACTGCGTCTTTTAACAACACTTCATTCCATTCAGCACCA
>JANUFV010111571.1:0-16674 GCA_024757865.1 Epizoanthus scotinus | reverse complement strand
TATCTAACAGTATAGTTAGTAAATTTTAGTTGTAGGTAATACCATGTATATATATGGGAATACCGAAATAAAATTGTATTGTATCATCGCAATCTCGAAACAAGTCCATGCAGCCGATTTGGTCTAAGACAAGCCTAGTTCTGTTGATACATCATCAAACGCACTCAACCTTGTTCCCAGGATCATTTCAAAGGGAAATGACCCTGGGAACGAGGTTCCAAACCATCAAGCTCGTTCATTGTGGATGAACAACACAATATCTTATTCCAAAAATACGGAAGAAAAATGTTCAGGACGGTAGAGAAAAATAAGATAAAACCAGTCGTAACATTGTTTGAAATATACTTGAGAAACAAGTTCTCTCTGTGTCACTAATTTGTATATTTTTGTGAGGTAATTGTATTTGCTGCATTTACAAAGTGTGGTTTATACAGCCGACGTAAGCACAAACGCAGAAACAAGAAATATCACGGCGTCAAGTGAAAATATACAGCATTCAAAAGCCCTGTGCAAGATAAAGAAAGTAAAGGAAAATGCCCCGGGGAAATGCTTTATCCTTGTGTTTGCATTTGTGGTTGTGTTTGTGTTTGCCGGTCTTTCTGTTTTGCGCTTGTGTTTATGAATATGTTTGTGTTCTCGTGAAGCCCGAGTCTAATTAGGGTTTTTAGTATTAGGGTTTTTAATACTTTTTTTAAAAAGAAACGTGTTATTCTCCACTTTCTGTATTTATTTATTTATACAGGGCACAGTGAGAACAAAATAATCTAATATAAGTAACAAAGCTGTATCCTTTGCCTTTGGCTATAGTCTACTGTTTCACTCTGTCTTGTCGTAATAAAAAGGGGGGAATTGCCAAATTTAGAAAGCTCTATTTTCAATAAGCATGCTGTTTGCATAATTTGAAAATTGATTCCTGTTATCGCCGTAAATCACTAGTAAATCTCGTACATGGTACAGCAAGTTGATTTTGATTCAAGCTGAGCGAAATATTCTTCGAAGTGTCGGCGCTTTCGCATTCTACACGTTCTCAGTGTCGATTGCTATTTTCAGTACATTTCCGGAAGGGAGGAAATCTGTTTATTAGCAAGGTCCATATCATTCACCAGGCACCGAACAAGATTTGTAAACACGCACCTTGTTTATAACGAGGTGCGAACACAAAGCCCCCCACTATTAGGGGGTGGGGTGCCAAGTTGGGTGATGAGAGATATTTAGCTATAGCCAGCATAGCAGGCGCCGTGCCGGGCCCAGAATCGCTCGTAACCAGTTTCAGAGGACCACTCCGGACTGGACGAAGCGCCTGCTAGCTAAGCAGGCTAAGAGATATTGAGTGAACGAACCAAACTTGTAGAGCCCGAGTATTCTCATCCTCAGTCCCCTCCTAATGAGGAGGGAGGGAAGTGCCAGTGAGGGAAGAAGGCTTGTGATTGGATTGCACAGAAGTCATTTTTATGTCGCCATTTGGTTATAAGTTCCGATCTTTTGTTCATTAGCGTAGATTTATCGACGTTCAACAGCTTTCCCTATTAAACCCTTCTTTAAGAATTGACCATTTTTAAAATTTGTTAGTCGATGCCATAAGTGTTTTTCAGCTTCCCTAGGTGTCTAGAGAGAGCCGTGCTGTGCCTGTGGTCTTTAGGTTTGTTTTACTTCTGTATTTATGTATCTAGTGGAGTTCGTTGTTGGTTTCGCCCCCGCAGATACAACAAATATATTATTGCAGTTGCAGTACGCAATTAATTCAAGCCCTCGGGGGCCACGGACAGAAATATGATAACACAACTTCCAGCTCAACTTTGACTGAAAGAAATCAGTTTTATGAGACGAAAGTTGTTCCTCCCCACCCCTCCTTATATGCATCTTTCAATCCACATGCTTCTCTCCTCTTTTCTCTCCCCGTTCTGATTTCCTGCTTAAATAATGGTGAGATTTCGAAAGATTTCTTTTCAGAAACATGACTGGAATGATAATAAATGCATCTAATAATTAGCTGTCCGGAATTAAATTGCAAGTAATTAGCGACGCGACATGAGCTTGTATTTTTAAAAATAGAATACAATACTGATAAACTCTTTGATAGATATAAATTATTTTAAAAGATAATTTTGAAATGATAACAAAGAAGACAAGAATGCGTATTTTTTTAAAAGAGAATAGGGCTAGAGGGAGGGGGGAACTTTTTCTGTAAATTGTAATGAAGGGATGGGTTTTCTATTTTGCTTGAAAGGAGGCATATATTATATCTTCTTTCCCTCCGGCTTCTACATGTGTTAAAAAATAACAACAAAACTGGATAATTCGACCAGATATATCTACATTACCATCGAAAGAAATCGTCATAAAAATATTACAACTTGAAAACCCAAAACTACACAAATATATTGCTTTGTTTATTCCCAATTGTCTTATTATAAGATTAGAGGAATTTTGTCTTATTATAAGATTAGAAGAATTCACATGCCAGTAACTTTATATCCAATGTTTAATTAACCTTTTCTATATATGCATGTTTTTTTAAAAATAACTATCTTGTAAAAGTATTTGACAATATTATAATGGTCATGTCAATAAAGCTAGTTTGTCTGTCTGTCTGAACGGTTCCCAAGCATAAACACATTAGCATGTCATTCATTTTAACTTTATTGCAGCAGGGAATATTTTAAAATTAACGTGGATATATAGAGTATGCCGGGGGGATACCTGGGCATTCTGTTTATCGGCACTGTACGAACAGTAGATTCTTGTCGGCCAATAAAACCCGTTCGGCAGCAAACCGATCATCAACTATTTTGAATTACTTCATTCTGAAACAAGCGGCCACAGATCGGCATCATCAGTAACAGTTTAAAAAATAGAAAAGTACAAAGCTAGTACAAAAACTCAAGGCTGCCGTATAGCTCACAAACATTCTCAAACAGTAGATACTAGATACTATCGAATGGTACAGAGCGCTTTTAAATAAACAAACCCGTGGCTCTCCTGGCATATTCAATTTTATAGTACCAAGTGCAACCCTAATAAAGGCTCGTGAATATTATACTTTTTAAAAATAATAATTTGTACGAGCAAGTTTCCTTGACAATTTGTTTCCTTGACAAGTTTATTTACTAGTGTAAACGGCGAAAAAAGTCTCGTTTTTCCTTAACGAGTTTCCTTGTTCAAAAAACTGTAGCATGCCAGCTATTAAACAAGCAGACTTGTCAAGGATTTTTTTCTCACATTTTGACTATTACACGAGCAAGGAAACTTGTCATGAATACTTGTCAAGGAAACTTGTTGGGCGGTTTACACGAGCAAGGAAAATTGTCATGGACACTTGTCAAGGAAACTTGTTGGTTGGTTTTACACGAGCAAGGAAACTTCTCGACAAGAATACTGACCTCTACGATAAGTTTTTAGCAAAAACTAAAATTCAAACACATCATTAGTGCATCTGTCAAGTTGACCCATCGGCAAATTCACTCCCGCAATAAAGTATACAAGCCGTCAGGTTTTAAAAATGTGGGAAAACTGAAATAGATGTACAACGAGTCGTCCGGCCAAAATATAATAATTTTTAATAACATTCATGTATAAAACTGATATGTTTTCAAGGTGCTCTCTTATACTGAAGAACATTTTCTATAACAACCGAATTTATTTGGCTTGCTTTTTGCAATAAGAACATCAGAATATTATAATAGTTCATATAAAGTTAGGAAAAGGCAATGAACAGCTCAAACGTCTGAGCAGAGCCACCATAACATATACAAGCTTACATAACGTATACAGTGTAATTATCCTGCTGATTTTCTGTCTAACCAGCGCCGGTGAGAAAGTTGGCAAATTTTGAGAACATGCAAAAGATATATGGTACCGAGGGTAAATATGACACATTTGTTGGAAAGAATTGTTACTATACATCGGTTATGTGGAAACAAATTGAATATATATGAACCTGTGTGTGTGAGGATTTTTCTTGTAGCCAAAATACGTAGAGTTCGAGAGATGGCGCGACATCTTGACTGCATACGTCTTTGCTAGCGGGCACAAAACGAGATACGTACGTGGTTAGAGAGTACTTCCAGCGGCTATATTTTCTTGTCAAGTTTTGTTGTTAGCACTCGAGATCCTGCATGATGTATGACCGGTAAGACACGTACGGGGCTGTAGTGAAAGCTTCCCGCGGTTAAATTTCCTCGTTAAGTTTTGGCGCCGAGATCTTGGCTGTATGCTCTGTAAGACACGTACAGTGCTGTAGAGTGGAGCGAAAGCTTCTCGCGGTTAAATTTCCCCGTTAATTCTGATAGGAGCTAAGGGATATGGGCTACATGTAATCGGAAATTGCGTTTTCGCTTAACGAAGAATACAAAAATTAGTAATCAGTTTCTCATGGCGGAAAACAACTTTTTTTAATTTAACAATCAACCGTCAAATTTTTTTTTTTTACCGTCACAATTCGCAACCATCAAAAAGCATTTGTTTTTCAAGAGGACACCAAACATTTGTTAATTCTGGGTTTAATTTAGACTGATGGATTATCCAAGTAAAATCTCCGATACTTTCAATATCAAGCGCCACCCGCTTAGATGTTGTCAACAAACCAGCGTGCTGCCGCTACTGTCCAGATAAGTTCACTTTTGTTATCTTTAACCAGATTTATAGGAACAATATTTTGTAAATTGAATATTTGTATTTTATTGCCGGCATTCAGACCAAAGTTCAGTAATTTTGATATTCGAACTCTCGTTCAATGACTACGGTTTCTCCCCGATTTCCCTCACTATGTCTGTTAGATAAATATCCACGTGTTCGGTACACGTGTATTAAACGTGGCTCTCCTAGTTTGTAATTACAAATTAGAAACGAAATTATACTCGATAAGTCTGAGAGAAAAATGCTTTATGACGTTGTAGTCGGTTTTAGGAACTGTTTTTAAGAATAAGAAAATATCAAAACAATCCTTGCTTGTTATTTTTAGCTTGCCTAAAGCACTTCCGCAACAACGAAAGGTGTTGATGGTTTGGTTGTGATCTTGGGAGGTTATCGTGGATAAACAATGCAAAGCATTTTATTCAACATGGCCGGCAGATCTTCAGAGGTCACATGCAACGCAACACGGGGTTATCGCACTTCCTCCTTTTCCCGCCCTTGCACGTTCGGCCACCAGCAGGCTGCGGAGAAACGCGGGAAAACCAACGTGGTCTTGCCTCTCGCTTTCGCGCCAAATATAGCAACTGTATGGCTGTGCTTTTTTTGTTGAGTCTCAGATACGTGTGGGGTATGGCCAGCAACGGCTGTTCCTGACATAACGTTTTGGAAACATCGGATTTCCAGGTTCCATCGAAGGCTTCGTGTGGGTTAGGTCATTCCGGTCAAATTGCGAAAACAACTCGGCGACCGCAAGCGTCCGTAAGTTGACATTGACCATTCAGTAAAACCAGGCTCATCCATGTCACAACATGCTGAGAACAATACTATTAGAAGCATTGTTCTTAAACGATTCTTATTGGCTGATTGCCAGTTACTAACAAATCCTATTTATCAAGTAAAGTAAAACAGAACGGCAGTACGCTCAACTGATTTCAAGTCCGCTCGGCGTGGGCTTTAACTTGAGATCAAAACATAAAGCATAAACACTCAAAAGTCGATAGTTGATTATCTTGGTCCAACACTACTCGATGTAAACAATTCCGAGAACAGTAGATTTAATCTTAGCAGGAATTTGAGCTGTTCAAAAGCTGACGCGCTCATGTGAATTCTAAACGAATTGGGAATTCATGAAGACATTTGGAGGTGTGAAATTGACAAAAAAGGTTGCTTGGACATTATGCAATCCGCATAAAAATGCTCTAATTGCCACTTAAGAAAAACAGAAAACAAACAAGAGAAGCTATGATCTCACTACTAACGTTAAAGAACAACTGGACGAAAGCCAAAGGAGGCCTTCAAAACCCTTTGCACTGGCCTTGGCCTTAGTAATACTATAAACCATGATTGTACAATTACTATACTGAATTTATAGTGCGAAGAAGGCCAGGGTAACGCGCGCTATTTTCTGCCGCGCATGATTGACTATGTGCATATTCAATTAGCTTTCTATTTATATGTTCATTTCTTACACTTGACAGCTACAAAACATTGGCACAAGCAAGTCAATTTTCATTCTAAATCAAGCTCTTTTTGACAATAAAACAACATTACAGAATTTGAGATGAAGTTTATGTGTGACCTGACCGAATTTGAATAGGGATCCTGCAGTGCTATTTTCAAAAAGTGAAAAATGCGAAAGATCAAATGTAGATAAAGATCTGGCGAACATGTAACAACAATCGGATCTGGCATTTTACAACCTGTAAACTGCGTGCAGCGAGGTCTCTGATTGGCTCATGTGCGGCCTAATTATTGTTTTGATTGACAGCAAAATCATGTTTCAAAATAAAGCGACCACGTGAGCGAATGTGCTACCCCACCTATGGGATCTAACAAACGCTGTGATTGGTTGTTTAACCACTTGAACAAACTGTGACAAGTTCAAAGAGAAAACCGAGAGAACATGACGGCAGAGATTGCAAATTTCGCACATGTGCTATTTGATCATCCATGGATTCCACTAGTTTGAGATCGTTGACCTTGTTGTAAATTCCCGGTTTTCGCCTTAGCAAAATCAGATTCAATGCGTTTGGTGGCCAACGTGATGGCAGAGAGCGTCGATCAGCTGCGAAGGCATAGATGTCCGTTGTGTCACAGTGGCTTTGAAAATCTCAGAGTATTACCCTGTTTACACACTTTCTGTACGAGATGTTTAACGGAAGCTATTGAGAATGGTCGGTTGAGATGTCCAACTTGTCGTTTGGCCGTGCCGTTATCTGAAGATGGAGTTGAAGGGTTGCCATCGAATATTTTAAGCTCTAGTAGTATTTTTGACGTGCTTGTACCAGTGCAGGGAAACTTTGATCAGAGCAGCAGTTTGATTCGAGCCATGATCCGCGAATGTAGTAACTGTGGCGAAGGATCGATGGTCACATCTCACTGCAAAGACTGTAACGAATTCCTATGCGATAGCTGTGTACGCGCTCATCAACGCGTTCGACTGGCCAAAGATCACAGAATAGTGTCATTTATTGAAGAAGCCGGTTTCATCAGAGGCGATCAAGGAATACTATCGAAATCTCCGTTGTCGGTTATCTCCACTAGTCCAGTTAGCTCTAACACTTCCACCGTATCACCTACACTTACTACAAGTTCACTGACAGCAGAGAAAGTTACAACTGAGGAATTGGATCGTTGCGAAAGACATGAAAATGAATTTTTAATGCTTTACTGTCAGACTTGCTTTCAGCCAGTTTGCCGTGAATGTACTGGCAAGGAACACCGAGGCCACAAGTTTGCGTATTTGAGGGATGCTGTTGAAAATACTAGAAGTGTTGTGATAAAACTTGCCTCCGATGCCCAAATGGAAGCTGGTCATATCGAAGAAACGATCAACTCTGCTCAACTAATGTCGGAACAAGTGGAATACAGAGCGCAGACAGTCACCAATGAAGTGCGAACTACAATTCAGAGGCACATGAAAGCGCTGGCAGAGCGGGAACGGGAACTGCTTCGAAGAGTTGAGAAGATACGACAAGTGAAAGGTAAATCACTTCACTTACAAATAGAAGAGCTCAAAACATCATTGAATAAGCTAGTGACTTTACATGAGTGTTCAGACAGAGCTCTAGAGCAGGGATCAGAGTCAGATTTATTAAATGTTAAAGGCCGAATGACTGAGACTGTGAACGATTTAAGATCGAAACGAGGGTTGCAACAATTGCACGAGGACGACGCCATTTTATTCACACCTCCAGACCTTGCTTTACAAACTGCAATAAGTTCTTTAGGAATTATAACTAGTAGCGCCTTTGCCCCCAATTCAGTTGCAACTGGGGAAGGTTTACGGCGAGGAATTCGCGGCAAAGTGGCGATGTTTGTTGTCCAAACTAAAGACCACCAAGGTGAGAATCGTTGTGTTGGCGGAGACCCTTTAAGAGTTGTCATTCTAGGCCCCGATGGGATTTATAATCGTGGTGATGTATCCGATCGCCAAAACGGAACATATACTGTCTCGTTCAGGCCGCAACTTGAAGGAGAACACATAGTTTCAGTGACTTTGCGAGGCCAGCACATTCAGGACTCCCCCTTTCAGCTTGTTGTCAAGAAAGGGCGGAACTATGCTGGCATCGGGCCAGCCTATCGCTCTTTCGGCTCTGAGGGCGAAGCGGATGGTCAACTGTGCAGACCTTGGGGAGTTAGCTGTGACAAAGATGGCAACATTATTGTGGCCGATCGCAGTAACAACCGCATCCAAGTCTTTGACAGCTACGGGAATTTCCTCCACAAGTTCGGATCTGCCGGTTCACGGAACGGTCAGTTTGACCGGCCGGCAGGGGTGACTTGTGACGGGGAAGGTAGAATTATTGTAGCCGACAAGGATAACCATCGTGTCCAGATCTTCAAGCCGGATGGCTCTTTCATTCTCAAATTTGGCGAGAAAGGCAGCAAAAATGGCCAATTCAGCTATCCATGGGACGTCGCAGTCAACAGCGAGGCTAAGATTTTAGTTTCGGACACCCGCAACCATCGAGTGCAATTGTTCACACATGATGGCCAGTTTATCAACAAGTATGGCTTTGAGGGTGCACTATGGAAGCATTTCGATTCTCCGAGAGGTGTTGCGTTCAACCACGAGGGCCATATGGTAGTTACAGACTTTAACAACCATCGCTTGCTAGTGATCAGCTCTGACTTCCAATATGCACGATTTCTTGGCACAGAAGGAAGCGCGAGTACACAGTTTCTGCGTCCTCAAGGGGTGGTCATAGACCAGGAGGGCAACATCATCGTTGCCGATTCTCGCAATCACCGCATTCAGATCTTCCAGCCCAATGGAAATTTCCTTTGTAAGTTTGGTATTCACGGAGCTGCACCAGGTCAGCTAGATAGGCCTTCGGGAATATGCATTACGCCAGAAGGTCTGATCGTAGCAGTCGATTTTGGCAATAACAGAATTCAAGTGTTTTGATAACCTGTCTTCCACCTTCAGTCATTCACAGTTCAAATCCCGCGCGTTTGGCTATTTTTGAACTAAAATTGGCTTATTTGTGTTAGCTTGAAAATAGCTCTGCAACTTAGTTCCTAGTAATTTTATTATTTTAGTTTCCTGTGAAGAAAAGATCACTTTAACAATTGTCCAAATTTTGATCGAAATTATACCAAAGTAAAGAACGCGAGGCACGTCTTTAGATTTTACTTGCTGTCTTTCTTTTGGACAATCGACTTTATACTCGAAACTTTGCCAAATTCGTTGGAAAACGTTTATTAATTTCAAAGTATTGGACTTTTGGTTTAAATATCTTCTGAACTGGAAGATATAGGCACAACATTTAGTTATGCAACTTTTTGCACGCTTCATCAGCGAGGAATTGTATCAGTTTGAATGCATGGCCTCTAGTCGAAAAATATCTTATTCAAAGGTGGATTTTTTCTTATCCTTGCTAAAAAAATGTGGAATTTCTGAAAGGAAAAATTATCCTGGAGACAACTAGATGTCTCTTGTTTGTATAATTGCTTCGAGTCCATTGCACAGAGCTTTCTCTGCCTTCCACGCAGGTCAGTTGCAAATCCCGAAGTCGGAGAAAATTCGAAGCACAAATTACCGCAGATGTGTAAGTAATTTATTTAATCTGCAAACTGTGTTTCCATCTGATTATTTAATTTTTTGTATAGGAAGAATACATTTTATGCTCTTATAGTATCCAAAGGAAGGCCAATAAAACATGGCCAAAGGTTATTTAATTGAATTTTATAAGGCCATCTAGCTTGAATGGCTCAAAAGCGCCGCCTGGATATTTGTTGGGAAAGGTGTAAAGTTTTGAATACACATATTTGGGCTGCACCCTAGAGAATTGTAGATTTTGGTTTTACCATAGTTTTCTTTATTTTCGAAATCCAAGCCTATTTAGTTATTAATATTATATACAAAGCGAGTTCATAGCAGCGTTTGTATGTTGCAGATCTTTGTAGAGTCTAGAGAAACATTTTTCATTACTTGATACTTTCGTGTTCACTTGAAAGCTTGGTAGTTGAAAGTGTCTATTTTCTCCAACTCCTTTTTATCTCATTTGCTTTATAGCTTCCAAAGTATATCAATTTGACTTTCATAAGCTATTAGGCGTTGTTTGACTCAATGGCATATTAACGTACTCTGTATCGTGTCTTCTGTCAAAATTGAAACTTGTCGCGCAGTAAGAAAAATCTTATCTTCAATTTTAAAACGCGTTGTGCAAGTGATTTTGTTGTTGGCTTAATGCAGATTTGTTTTAAACTATTTTTCTTTTATCATTTCAAAACCAAGTAATCCTAAAGGAACAATAAAAACATTCCGCTACTTTGCTTTCGCTGTATTCCGGAAGTTTATATTTTGAATATAGCGAAAGCACAATTTAGCGTTACGGACAAATTGTTTGTGTAAAGTTTCTCTTTAAGCACTATAACTTTAAATTTCAGCAGTTTTTGTAGCGTATTTGTCAAAGTGGAAATGTAAAAGTCCAAAATGTAGTATATTAGTGCTTTTATATTTTCTTTTTCTTTCAATTATTGGTGTAGTTTTGTAGAAAACTTGCTTGATTATGTATCGAAAACAGTGCTATTTAACTGAAAGTATAATGAAATTGGTTGATTGCTCAGTAACTGAGCAAAATGGTTTATACTTGATTCATAATCAATGCTGCATTACTAAAATATTTTACAATTGTGCTGGATGCTATATGATTCTAGGCCCTCATATCACTTAGATATAAAGAACTGTAAAGTTAATAATGTAATGACAGAAGACCCAAAGAACTCACAGAGCATGTCTTCTGTTCATACAATTACAATGCAAGTAGCTGCAAAGCAGAAATTTTTTAACTTTAAAGTTTTCACATAATTGTATTTGTAATCGTTTTGTTCTCATGTTAATTGGCATGTTCCAACGTGTTATGCAGATAGATATATAGATATAATCATTCAAATTCTAGTTCATGTTCATTAGATTTATTGTTCAATTTCAAAGATTCCCAGCAAACAGTTGTTCAGTTCTTTTTGTAGTCACTGTAAGTAAATCATATTTGCAGTCGAATACAGATTTGTCAATATTTTGAACAATGTAGTTTTTTCATTGTTACTAACTAATCATGTTTTAACTCCTCCTTTTTAGTCCTTACTTCCAATTCACTGATTAATATCTACTGTTGATTCTTGTGTATATATATCTGGAGTGCTAATTAACAAAATTTGTTATACATTTCAATTTTTCCTCTGTCACAGCTGTGCTTGTCCCAAATCATACAATGTTTGCTGGGAATCTTGCTTAGTTTTCATAATATTGTTGTTGGGTGTACACGTATACTAGGATGAAATTATTCGAATACAGAATCCAATGCAAATTTTCAACAAAGGCAATCAGCCATACACCTCATGCATACAGAATATTTCCTATTTAAGCTTCAGTTCAGATGTTGAACTTGTTCCTCTGTCAGTTAGCATCAATTCTATCTCATCTTAGTTCATGTTATTATATATAAAATACTGAAACCTTTGTCCTTTATTTGGCCATTGGGGTGCACTAGAAATCTTGAACTCCTCGTTATCTCAATTCATCTTACTGTTCTGTTCTCAAGTCCTTATCTTCATTTTCAGTCAATCATGGACATTAGTTTCAAATAGGAATTACTATGTTGCATGGTGTATTTAATTTATTATGAGAAATATTTTATCATTGACTAATATATTGAAACCCAAGATGGATAATTTTCCAATAAAATGGAGTTGTATTTTAAGGTTTGTTGTGTTGCTCATGATTTATAGTTGAACTGTTGTTTTGCAGTACTACCTCATGCAAAGAACTGAATCCAGTAACGTTGTTTGTATAACATTAGATTTATCTGCAGCTGGAAGTTAACAATGTGTGTGTGTGTGTGTTACAGTGCTTGTATCATTGCATACATGTGAGTATAATTGTGTGTATGTGATGTGGGTTGGGGAAATTTTAAAACGGATTAACAGTATTAGTGATGTGTGATATTTTGTTTTGTCTCATCAAATGATCAGATACTGTGATAGTCTGAGTGGTTGGTAATTGTGCATGTCATATCCTCGAATGTGCTTGTAGACTGTCTACATTATAGAGTACCGTGATTAGGCCTGTGTATAAGGTCGTGGATGTATTCTCGGGTCATGCTAATGGTGATCGAGTGATCATGCATGATGCAAGCAATGAAATAAGAATATGTGTAGCTCTTGTATATGTTGAAAAACTTGTGTGTGTATACCTTTCAGTGTGTCTGTAGTTACAGTTGTGTTAGGGTGATTAGATAGGTAATTGAGAAGCAAAGATGATGACATTGAAATGAGTAGAAAGGGAAGGACAGACAGCATTTGGAAACTGGAGCAGAGAGGAAGCAAAACAGGAAGGATGGAAGACAAGAGGAGACAAAGGGAGAGGGATTTGTAGCTCTGGGGTTGGTAGGAGATAGGTAAGATAGAAATATTTTGTGAAAAATGGGTCTTGCTGCCTTGTTTGTAAAATTAAACTAACAGGACTGGTTGTAATGTATGTGTACGAGGGTGATTGCGACTGTTAAATTTGGGTCAACTTCGTGTCAGTCAGTCTAACCTGAGAGAAATGTTCAAGTGCAGCATATAAACCATTCTCAGAATTGAAGAGTTTGACATATTCCATGAAGTTTTAAACGTTGGCAGTTTGAAAATATTTCAGCCAAAGGGTAATAATATTAGTGACATGTCCAGTGTGAGTAAAGTAAAGTATGTACTTGTGTGTGACCAATCATTTTGAATAGTGAAGTAGATTTCTATCACTTTATAGCTAATGTAAATTATGTAAACAGGCTTTGATATAGTGCTAGTGGTGTGTTCCCCGTCAATATCTATTTCCTGCACAGAGGTCAAGGTGATCATACCACCTAAGCAGTTATGATTTAACTAGAATGAATCAAACATATTTGGACTGGTGCAGACACCATGCATTATCTACTGTGCATTTTAGTCACTTAATATATTAATACATGAGTATATAAAGAATTTTTAAAACTTTAACTGTAACCTTACGTTGGTCAGTCATGCTGAAAAAGTCCAATAGATGTTGGACAATAGCAGTCTAGACCAGTTTATTGAGATGGACAAAAAAAGAAAAACATGTTAAGAACTTGTATCAGGAAATGCTTAGCTTCCACGCATATATATTTTTATGTACTTTTCGTTCTCCATAATATGTTATGTTCCAGAACTTTCTTCCAGAAACAACATGCACGGCATGATAATACAAGTTTTAAGTATATTCTGAGAAGTAAATGAGATGAAGCAGAAAGGTCAAAAGGTTAGGGTAAATAAACCTCGCAACAAATGCACAACATTTTAAGAATTTTTCCAAGTCTCTCAATTTCTAATTCCAGACGTTGTGAATTTTTATAAACAAATAGACCTTGAATTCTAAAAATACAGATGACGTATTTTATTTTAATAGGTGCCAACATGCAACTTTTGCATCGACTAAGTGGTTTATGTAATATACTCCCTAAATGTCTGGGACTTGATCAAGTTAATTGTTTTGTATCAGTTGTTCAAGTCATGCAAATATATCCCTTGGATTATCAAAGGATATTGTTTCAATATCTACAATGGACAATAGAGTGGTTTCCCTTGTTTACTTTTTAACAACTGCCAGCCAACTTGTATCAATTAGTTAATTGAGATTTATGTCTAGTGCTCCCAGGACGACTGTTCCCACATCCTGGAAGCAGATTAAGGTCTGGGAATAGAGCCTTGAGCTATTGATTTTATTATTAGTGCTGAAACATGATACATTGTGTATCTATTGCCATTTTGTCTGGTAATACATGTATTCTGAAGTCTGATGAAATTGGTACTCTACTCTTCTAAAACAGTAATTTTAAAAGTCTAATATCCTCTTAGAAATAAGAAAATGCTATACTAAAAATGACATACTATCCAATGAAATAACAAAATATTAACATACTTGACAAGACAGTCTGCATATTTGGGAGCTCTGCACTGTACCAATTTGAATAATTATTTCCTGTGCCATTGGTGGGTAAATATTTTGAACTAAAAAAGAAAGGAGGGGAGGGGTGGGGTAAAGGTAACCTGACTGGTAAGAAAATCAAGATAGAAGCTAAGACAAATCAATTGCTTTGAAAGAAACAAAACAATGACAATTGCTTTGTTGACATAAATAAGTAAACTTCTAACAAATTACAGACAATTGCTTATATTTTCTATATTCCCTAAATTAATGTGCCCCATTTTCTTATCTGACAAAATGTTTGATTTTGAAGGCATGTCCAGGGGCAGATCCAGAAATTTGATAAAGGGGGGGACCCCAGTTCGAAAAGGGAGCGCTGAAACGAGCGCTGTAGGCACGAGTGTTCTTTGCGCCAGGGCATGCTTTCCCTGGAAAATTTTGAAATTTGCGTTTCAAAACATGGTATAATTGTTGCCAAAAAAAAAAGGGGGGGGGGGGCAGGCCCTAAATCCACCACTGATGTCACTATGCTAACAAACAATCGTAAAGACAGTCTGGCTTGCTGTAACATTTGTTGGTATGTATGGTTCCTGCAGCTATCCTCCCAGTAAATTTAAGATGTTTTTAAGACATTTTAAGATCAAAATTAAGAATACTTTTCAAAGAAATAGAACTTTGAAATCAATTGAGCAAGAAGTATAACAAAGCTGCTGACAAAGCAAAAGTTGAGCTCTAACACCTGATATGCCAAAATATTGACTTAACTTGAGGTGAAATTTAACTTTTTTTAAGACCAAGATAAGAGCAGCAGAGAAAGGGAGGAAGAGGGAGATAGAGGGGTAGGGAGGGGAGGCAGAGAGGTAGGGAAGGGAGATAGGGGTAGGGAAGGGAGGAAGGGGGAGATAGAAGGCTAGAGGAAGGGGGAGATCGAGGGGTAGGGAAGGGAGGTAGAGGAAGAGGGTGGATATGGGTGGGGAAGGAGAGAGATGAGGGATCAGGAAGGGCGAGCAGTGGAGAAGGGAGGAAAAGAAGTGGAGAAAGGAGTGATAGTGCTGGGAAAGGGAGGAAGGAGGGGTCAAGAAGGGGGGTGATGGAGAGGTCATGATCAGAAGGGAGGAAGAGCTGTGGAGAAAGTAGGAGTAGGAGTAGGGGAAGATAGAGAAGGAAGCGAGGGAGAGAGAGAGAGAGAGAGTGGAGAAGGAAGACTGGTAAGGAAAGAAAGGAAAATATTGGGAAAGGGGAAAAGGAGAGGTTGGAAATGATGAGATGGAGAGAGAGGTAGTGAAGGGAGGAAGAGGAGTGGGAAAGGGGGGGGGGGAAAGAGTGCTGGGAAAAAAGAAAGGTTGGGGGAAGGGGGAGATAGATTGGTGGGGGAGGGTGTGGGGCAGAGAAGGGACACAGTGGGGAAAGGAGGGAGAGTACTGGGCAAGGGAAGAATGGGGAATAGAAGGGTAGGGAAGAGAGGGATCGGGAGAGCAGTGGAGAAGGGAGAAATAGGAGTGAAGAAAGAATGGCAGAGGGCTGGAAAAGGAAAGTAGGTGGGTGGAAAACAAAGGTAGAGAAGTGGGGAAGGGATGGTACAAGGGTGGGGAATGAAAGTAGAGACGTAGGGAAGGAATGGTAGATGGGTGGGGAAGGAAAGTAGAGGGGTATGGAAGGTAGGGAGAGGGGTGGGGAAGGAAAGTAGAGGGGTAGGGAAGGTAGGAAGAGGGGTGGGAAAGGAAGGTAGATGGGTGTACAGAGTCCTTAAAAAAGCCCTACAGACCTTGAAATGTTCTGGAAAGTCCTGTAATTTCACCTTGACCAAGGGAGAAGATGCCTGACTATTTGAGAATTGCTTTTAGTCGTATAATAATAAAGCTGATGAGCATTTTCAATACCTGTAAAAAAGTAGTATTGATGTCCAGTCAAACTTTGCCTCACTGTCTGTTGGGCTAAGCTTATCCATACTCGTACAAGTGTCACAAAGTTATTTTCTTTCACATACTCATATTGTCTCTGTCTTCTGGCCTCATCCCTCCCTTCCCCACCATTTCCTCTATTCTTCACCCCTCCTCCTCTCTTCTCCCCTTCCCACCCTCTACCTTCCTTCTTCCCCTTCTTCCTACCTTCCCCACTCCTGTTACTCCCTTCTCTCCTTCCCACCCTCTACCTTCCTTCTTCCCCCTCTTCCTACCGTCCCCACTCCTGTTACTCCCTTCTCCCCTTCCAACCCTCTACCTTCCTTCTTCCCCTTCTTCCTACCTTCCCCACTCCTGTTACTCCCTTCTCCCCTTCCTCGTTTTCCACCTTCTACCTTCATTATCCCCTTCTTTCTACCTTCCCCACTCCTGTTACTCCCTTCTCCCCTTCCTTCATTATCCCCTTCTTCCTACCTTCCCCACTCCTGTTACTCCCTTTCCCACCCTCTACCTACCTTTGCCCCATTCTTCCTACCTTCCCCACCCCTCTTCCTCCCTTCTCCCCATCCCTCCTTTCCCACCCTCTACCTACCTCACCCACCCCTCTTCCTCCCTTCTCGCTTTCCCACCCTCTACCTACCTTTGCCCCATTCTTCCTACCTTCCCCACCCCTCTTCCTTCCTTCTCCACATCCCCCCTTCCCCACCCTCT
>JANUFV010111460.1:0-16674 GCA_024757865.1 Epizoanthus scotinus | reverse complement strand
GGCATCCTCGGGGACCCAGGGGTAGATCGTCGGGCATCCTCGGGGACCCAGGGGCAGATCGTCGGGCATCCTCGGGGGCCAGTAACTGTAAATAATATTTAAAAGTGCTATTCACTTGTTGGGTTTATACTAAAACAATTATTGCCCCCAGTGTTGGTGCCTAGCGGTGGATATTTACCTCGCCGCTTAAATTTGTCGTGTTCTATGGACGCATTTGATTGGTTCTTTGATCGTTTACTATTTAATACTTGTAAAACGAACTCGAGTTTTATATTAATGATTAATCCACGAGTTTGCGGGCAAATACTAAAACAATTATTCTCTTCAGTGTCGGTGGCAAATGGAAATATTCACCATTTATCCCCCCCACTTGGTTGCATCTTGTGATAATACCCGCTAATCCTACTCCTTTGCTTTGTTTCTAGATACAAATTATACCCCAGAACAGCTTTGTCTCATTTCAGTTTACTGAGAATCGAGTGAGAATTTTTGTGGACAGAATGCAGAGAGTTGCCAAGATCCCGCAGCTGGGATGAGCAGGGCAACTGAATCCAACCACTTTCACATCACTTGACCGTGAAACAGGTTTCTGTTATTATCTGCAGCTCAAGAACTCCTCGTTTCAGAGCGTCGAGCGAACCTGAACGGGAACAAACGATAATTGACTATAATATAATATAACTTTAATAAGATTTATTTTGTAACTAAATTAGAACTACTGGTAGGAGTGGTGAATTGTGAGGAATCACGGAGATTGACCGGCAAGTGCAACGACAGAAATTGACAGAGCGGGGTGGGGGGACATACTGTTTCAGCGCAGTCGGGAGGGGGGTGGGAAGGTGTTCCAATTAAGACACAGGGAAGATGACCAGTGCCCAATTTGATTTTGGCTGTTTCCTGTGTTGGTATCAAAATCATTGAGAAGGTGCGAGGGGGAGCACTTCTATATCAGAGACAGTGTTCAGAGGTCTCGTATTTTGGCTGTTTCCTGTATTTTTGTCACATGTTTTAAAGGAGGGGTGTTCTAGGCATCTAGGACCCCCTCTCCCCTCCCCCCTTACTACCGATATGCCCCCACGAATGTTTAGGAGAAAGACCGGGGCCGGGAATAGCGTAAATTTACTTGCTTTCAAATAGGTTGCGTCGAGTTAGGATAACTTGTAAATATGTATCTATACCTTAGGGTAGGATGTCATCATTTCTTTGTTGCCGATTGGATTTAACTCGAAGAAACTTTCGAGTCTTTGTCTAAACAAGATTAGGAGAAGTGACCGGCATGTCCGGTTGTGACAATAGGATACGTGATTCAGCCTTTGTAAATATATAAATACATATTGTGACTGAAAAGTTAGTGATGTATATAACTAGTATTGAATAGTAATTCAATCTGAATTTACTACAGAAAATGTTTGGAAAATTAGCACCGAGCCTCGCTTTAAAGTTATTGATTGCGGAAAATGGAGCCACGGTAATTGGCGCACGCTGTTGTGGATTCCCGGCCAGTACAAGTTTTTCCTTTTATATTGTCTCTGTAAGTGTCATTATTATTATTATTATTATTATTATTATTTTTATTATTATTTATACTATATAGTATTTATTGTTATTCCATGGCGAAGCTGAATAAACAAAGTAAGAAAAAAAGAAATAGACTAGTGATGAAGAAGGTGGGGTTAATTAATTGCGTTGACCATTGGAAAATGTGCGCGGAACAGAATTAGCTACATTGGAAACTGTGACTGGCTTTCAAATGGTGTTCTTGTTGTTGCTACGAACTGTTGTTCTCTTTCTTATTCTTTTCCTTCTTCCTGTACCGCATTAGAACAGTGTGGCGCGTGTATCTCGAGGATAATAGAAACGGGGATAAAGTAGTAGAACACCAAAAAACGTTTTTCGAATGTTCTACTACGTCGTTGGAAAAGAACACGAGTCCGAAGAAAACATTTCATCTCTCTCCTGATCACCGTTTTCGAAGCAGTAAGCGTCGGCTGTACGCGTGATAGCGTGACGTGACCCCGTGACTGCTATCCACTCGTATATACTGATGGCACTTGAGGCTAAGGCCCGTTTAAACGGATGCACCATTGTTGGACGATGTTGGTTGAAAAGTGTTCAAACGAATTCAAATAGTCCCTTTCTTTGCCAACAATCTCCAACAATCGATCACCCGAGTTTGGAATGCGTTCGAAAAGTAGGAGATTAGAGAAAATCACGCGGCCCGCGAAAACCTTGGGAAAAAGACGCCAAAACTCGCTCGGGACCCCTTCTTTCAAACTTGTTGATAAAGAAAGGGGCAGTTTTGCAGTCTACCTATTATTTAAAAACAAAATTATGAAACAAGGGCTTTAAAAGCAAGCACTCAAAATATTAACCTGAATCGAAGGTTTCAAAGCAAATATGACAGAGAAGTTCGTTTTATACACAATTCATAACAAAGAGGAATTCGTTACAAAAGCAGGTTCCGGGCTCTAAGAAAAGAGGTCAAAAACACATAATTTCTGATGGGACGGGACCCGAGTGAGTGGGAGTGATGTGGGGTTTCTAGAGCCAAAATTTAACATTTTAACCCTAAAGTATTATCTTAACTATAAAAGATAATATTATTTCCCAATTTCTAAGCACTTCATATATCCCAGTATATACGACTTGCAAAGTTAGATTGCCATATAGATACAGGTACTGTTAATCTTGTTCAGATCATATCCTACAAAATTATTATTTAGTATGATTACAAAATTTATTTTCGGGTATATATCGTATTTAAATTACCTCTTTCAAACAGCAACCTGTTAGACAGATGCTTTAGATAGTCAATACCAAAACTCAACACGCGAACAAGCTAGCCGAAGTGTTAATTGAGATATACACAACAAACATGTTAGTGCTCGTTCCGACAATACTCAAATTGACAATCATAATATTCCCTACACTAACTATATCCTTACCCCTAACCCATACCCTAACGGCATAACTCTAATCCTAACCCTAAAGAAAGATTTGTGCCTGATTTCATATGCAAATTAAATTTAGATTTTTAATGAATGTCAATTTAAGTATTGTGAAAAAGTCTTTACGGAAGAAATGTAGTTTTTTTGTATAAGGGTAATAATAACTACGTCTTCCTTTTAACTCAACTATGAACAACTGAACCGATAGTCCAAAGTTCCACGTAAATCGCTATTTTAAGCAAATACCAAATATATTATAACTATATACACATACCGTTTGCAATACTTATCAAGTAATATTAATTTCAAAATTGCAAATATTAAACTATGTGAATATAGCGTAATCTTTTGTAACGTAATTGCTTACATTAAAATTATTTCATGAATTGTTATTATATAAGGTAGGAATACAAGAGTAATGTGACAAGAGAGAACATCTCCAAGTTCTTATTTTAGCAAGACAGAAATCTGCCATAAAAAAAACTGAGATAATTTCAGTATGCTCTATCTTGTCACGTGATTAGTAAATGTAATTGCACAGTGTAATTTGGAATAACTTTGCACGAGCGAAAGCTTCAAAGTATATAAAAGAACTGTACAAAATAGTGTCAATGTATTCCAAGTTATATGAGTATGTTAACTACATGGTTGTAAAGATTTCTGGTTTTTCCACTTCTTGTCAAATTTGATTTGTGTAAGTTCTTACAAAAATTGTTTAGTTATTCAATCGGAAAATACCTTCAACGAGCTACCACGTGATCCGCCAAATCTGGGGTTAAATACATTGATTTCGCACTAACAAAGGCAATAAAAGCCTATTGAAATTGGCAAAAGTTTAAGATTTATCTACAGTTTTATACTCGAAAAAATAGCATTTCTTTGCACGCAAATTTCCACAAATCTCCAAATTAACAGTTGTATTGACTAACTGTGCAAAGCCGTTGGTCAATTGAACTGTAGTCACAGGATCGCTTTCTTGAGTCATGTTTCTTGTTTGACGCCTCGAAAGAGTAACAAATATTTTAAAGTATATAAATCTCTCCCCTGAAACACTAAGACATATTTAGTAGAATAGAAACCTTATCACTGCAATATTTGTTCTCCAAAATTCCGAAGGACTTGAATTTTTCAAGGCTTTTAGCACAAATTCAAGGACTTTCAAGAAGTTATTGAACTTTCGTGAAAATCTAGAACTTTTGCAAAACTATGTAAACCTTTAAGGTCTTGAATTAGTTTAACAGTGACAACTTACGCAAGACCGGGAAAAAAACACCAGTGCTGCAAAATAATGACACATTGAGTCAACCTGTTGAAAAGCGTGCAATATTCCCGAGCCAGCCTGGTATAAAACCTATTTCACGCTTGTGAAATACGATAAGCACAAGATAAGCATGAAATAAGCATAGCGCCTAGTGTGAACAGGCGTGAAATATGCAAGCAAATTAGTCTATCCGGCCAACGATTATACCGCAAGCTTGCAGATGAATGTCTACAATATGAAACAAGCATAAAATGAGCACAAGAAGATGGGAACGTTTTGTTTTCTTGCGCTTGTTCCACGCTCTCTGTTCTTCTAATCTGGCCAGCGGGTTTATTTACCGTTGAACTCCAAGGGCACCAAGCCAGTTTATGCTCAGATGCAGGTTAACTAAACTTGTACCGAACTATTTCATATTATTTTGTATCAACACAACTTCAGTGTTGCTAATCACACATTTGAAGTAGGAATGTTCTTGACTGTATACGGCTTCTTAGACGGTGGAGGTGGCTTTGGTGGCCCGGCTTTGGAGGATGATCTTGTCACTCTTGGGTTTGTACCCTGGGGAGGCGGAGGAATAACAAGTGGAACAGTCGAGGAAGCAGGGCCTTTAAACTCAGTTGAACCAACATAGTTCACTTTAGCACCTGGATTTCCATTTGGTAAGTCACACGTATTTACATAATCCGCAGTACCCTTCATTGAGCTTGGTAGAGAGCTTGAAGTTGGTAACTCTGATGAGTTCATATAATCTGCAGTATTCGCATTTGGAGGGACCCAGCTTGAGGTATCGCTGGTATTTACATAGTCTGCAGTGTTCGTATTATCATACAAGCTCTTAGGACGGCTTGGTTCCTGAGACAAGGATCTGCTTACAGAAGCATCACCAGGTTTCTTCATTGTGCTAACGTTTTCAGTTCTGCAGCGCATTCGAGGAACAGGAGGTGCCGGTCTGGCTGGCTGCAAGTGCGCCTGACCAGAAGCAGAGTTGGAGTCTTTGTCATGTGGTGGAGAATCCGATATCCCAGGTTTGTAATCAGGTGGAAGCTCAATATAATCATCAGACTTTCTATTCACAGAAGCTCCCTGGCTTGCCTGCTGCGGTTCTGATGGAAGATCAACGTAGACTTCTTCTGTCTGTTTCACAGCAAGAATTTCTTGAACAAGATTTTCCTGTGGAGTTTCCCAGCTCGCCGCCACAGGTGCACTGTCAGGTATTTCTTCTACAACTAGTGATGGGAATACTCCTCTTTGCCCATCCAGTATTCCTTCCCAGAAGCCATCATCAACTCCATTATCGTCTGTTCGTACAATCTTAATGACCTCACCTTCTTTAAACGAGAGTTCCTCACCACTCGTAGCTTCATAGTCATAAAGAGCTTGCACTTTAAAAACTGTAAGAAAATACAATTTCACGACACATTAGGGCGAGGAATTATTGTTTGAACCAAGGTCCTAATCCATGCGAATAGTGATTAATCCATTTTATACCAGTATTTTCATGTGCAAGGTATAAAAGGTGAGTTTTATCCAGAGCAAAAAACTCAAAAATTCTAGTCTAGTAGTAGAATAAGCCGCATCTTCTATTGCCGGGATACAGCTTATGTAAGAGGTGAATATGGTTTTTGCACCTCTTATACGAACTTACACTTGTAATCTCTGCGGTCATGTGATACAGCAGAAATTCAATTCCGATTCCTTGCACCTCTTTTTCCAGTTGTTCGCAACTTACACTTGTAACCTCTGCCATGTGATACAGCAGAAATTCAATTCCGATTCCATCTTATATAAGATGTGTGCAATCATATTCTTATTATAAATACCTATAAATGTGATGACTTGTAACACTATTGGAAAACATATTATTATTATTGTTGTTATTGCTGTTGTTGTCAAGCCATTCACGTCTAGTTTTTATTGTTTAAAATGACCATAATACTCGAACTGACTTATAAAACAGCAGTCCTCTATTCATACTTGTCACCTAAGTGATGCCATCACTCGTCGATACTTACAATACGTCTCCTGCGGAGCTGAACTGACAGCTGCTGTACTTGTTTCCGTGAAGACTGGTTCTGCTGGTGATCCAGCTAACGGACTATCCATGTTTTGTGTGGTCAGTTGCTGTTCAACACAAGAACCACTGTACGAGCTGCCCTGTGTGGACTGTGACGCCCGCCGCGTGTCCTTCACATCCACATAGCTCTCGGGGAAGAATCCGACATCACCATTCTGGTTTCGACCCTAAAATGTAGCACACAGAGAACACTTACACCTTGTTTACACTAACAGTCCTTAGAGTACTTCGAGGTCGCTCGAGTTACCCTATAAATGTGTGTAAATGGCACCAATTGCCTGAGGGCACTCTCGTGAGTCTCCCAGTTGGTCAATATGGAATATCCCCAGGTAATTTGAAGGTTATGCGAGGACTCAGTTGACGTAGAAAAGTGTGTGTGTGTATGTATGTGTGTGTGTGTGTGTGTGTGTGTGTGTGTGTGTGTGTGTGTGTGTGTGTGTGTGTGTGTGTGTGTGTGTGTGTGTGAGTGAGTGGGGCGGGTATGGCACAGAAGAAAGAGTTTCAGTGGGAGATGGGAGATGGATGAATAAAGTTAGTCTATGTAAGAAGATTAACCAAATCCCAGGACTTTGGATTCAAAACGTTACCATGATATTTTGTATGGAATTGAAAAGTTTGTTGATAAACATTACATCAGCAAAGATATGTCTCTCTCACCTTACACCACCCTTCTCCGTCTCTTTGGAGGATTTCCAATTCTTCATTCTCTGTGATTGTAAGCTCATCTGACGTCGTGGCCTGAAAGGTGTTCAAATTCTTATTTATTACTGGAGTGTTTCATGCAGTGCCAGTTTTTGAATAAGGACAAATGGTAAACTTGGCTACATTTTGCGATACCCACAACGAGCAAATAAAACATGTCATATAACAATTTTATCATCTGTACTACAACAGTATACATACGCACAGCTTTTTATATAGTACAGTAGAACATGTGCATCAAAACAAAAATGACTTATTTGAGATTAAAAGAAAATCTGTATTCTTGTTTCCATTCTGTCATGTCCTACACTACTGATTACTCTATGTCCTCAAGGTCAGTCTCTATAAGTTCTGGAATAATGATAAAAAAATTGCAGGGAACTATCGGTGTAGTATTTATGTAGTATTTGTTAGTAATATCAATGATCCCTCTCTCTCATTCACTTTTTATATTTTTCTCCCTCTCCCTCTCCCTCTCCCTCTCCCTCCCGCCCGCCTGCCCGCCTCACCCACTCACTCAGTCTCTTTCAGCATTTCTAACATTGTCTCTAAATCTCATTTGTATTTTACTACTTCATTGTCTCCTTTTTATCTCATTGTTTTTCACTCTCATGCTTTCTCTCTCATCCATTTCTTTCACTCTCTTTCTCCGTTTCTCCTTCATTGTGTGCCTCATTCTTTCTGTTATTCCTCTAGTCCTTCACCCTACCTATCTCAATAACAAAACGTCTATACATTTTTTTCAGAGCTAACCTCATAGTTGTACAAAGCCACGCAAGGTACTGGAGTCGAGCTGTCGGATGCAACACTTGCTGTTTCATCATCAGACCACCGCGCTACGGTGTCATATGTGTCATCCATATCCCAGTCGTCGTCATCTATGTCATTTTCAGCATTGTTCTCAGGCTCACTTTCATTATTTGAGTTAAGGGAGCTCTGACTTCCACCTATATTGCCGCAAAATGAAGCTATATTCATTACGTTCGTAAATGCTTTGCATTCAGTATCCCCAAGAGACAAGTGATATATTATACTGAAGGATAATGCCACTCCTGGGTTGTTACTAGAAATCTTACAATAGTAAACTAAAGGGTAAAATGAAACAAAACCTTTCACAAAACCAAATATCACAGACATCAGAGTTATTTGAGCATCACAGATCACCACTGAAATTTTGAAACATAGGAATAATTAAAAATAGAAAAACTATTCAACCTTCTCTCTCTTCTATAAGTTACTGATCATGCATGGACGATTTAGCTATTGTTTCAGTTTTGATCTCTGTGATCCTGTAATACTGCCATGGAAAGTGTGCAATATCAATGTAATACCATTACAGTACCTAGTTATCATCACTACCTTGCACTTCAATATGCTTACCATGAGCATCTGAATCTCCTGGTGACAATGTGTTGGCACTCTTTAACCATTCGTCAACATTGACTGCAATGGCAAGCAATAAGAAAACAGATCAGTTTTTGAGTCAACATATATAAACGTATATGAAAGTGGCTAATAGTGCAAAGCTATCCTCTTGTTTGACAGCCAAACACTACACACCCTCAATGAATACTCCCATCAAATTTTAACATATTTAAGGTGGCTAAACATATATAGGCTCACAATTTTGACAAAACTCGTACTTGAAAATAGTTCAGAAACAAAACTGTTCTATGTGCTTAATATATATTTGGACTGTTGTTTAATCATATGAAAATATATTCTATAAATATTTCAGTTTCACGGCAATCATTAACATTCAAATACATTTAACTACCTTCAGGAATCTGCTTAATAAGCTTCTATTAACGTTGTATAACTATTAATCACAAGTACTTAAGCAAGATATGTTCAAGCTGAAACTCCCATACAACTCTCATCAACTCTGAAACTGGTTCGACAAGGGTCAGTGACAGTTAATGACAGTTGAAGAAAATCCATGTCCAACTCTTATCATTCAACTATCATTCACTTTCAAAATTGTTTGACAAGGTCGGCCAATGATATAATCCAACTTTCTTCACCCTCTCTCATTAACTCAGTTAGCTAGCTAAAGCTCATTCAACAAAGGTCAGCAACGGTTGATGAGTCTAGTTTATAAGAAAAACAGAAGTTTTTACATCGATAAGTAAGCCAAATGAAGGCCATTATAATCAACTGAAAGTTGATGTTTTACGTTTTAAGCTGACATTTCAAGCGTTAAAGGGCCAGTGCTTGATACATCACCTCAAACCTTTGACCCTCGTGGCAAAAAACGTAACACATTAACTAAATAGCAAACAGTATATAAGAAGATTACATACTTCCTGCTTCTCGTAGAAGGTCTAAACAGGCTTCAGTCTTTAGCTTGATGGTCTAAAACAGACAAAAACAGGAACTAAATGATAATTCATCCATTGAGACAAGAAATGATGAGGGTGTGACAGAGGAGGTGTAAAGCAGGACAGGAAAGGAAGGTGGATATGGCCGAGGTAGGTTGACTCACAATACAAATACAACTATTCAAGTACTTAATAAGACAATACTTATTCCACTAACACTTGTTGGATATGAGATCATTAAAGCTGATTTCACTTCTCTGTTGAAAGATCGATGCAAATGAAATGAAATAATATGTAAATAGACATTCTACCAATGACAAAGTAAAGACATTGTGTTGGAATTGAATCGCTTTCCAAAGGCCAATTGCTGAAGCTAGAAGTATGAAGATGTGACTGCTAAGGACAACGTAAAATGCAAAATAATGACAATAACAGTGCAAATGACAATGTGATGGCTCGTGCTTGTGACTGGCCAGTACAATCTTTCGCGAACCCCATTGGCCCAAAACAGCTTTGACGGAGTATTGACAACCTAATGCAAATGTTTGGACAGTGAAGCGAAATTGGTTCTATAGCTGACTCTGCCCTACATACATCTTAGGCTATCTATAACTTCATATCCAATGTGTTTTGATGGAATAATTGTTTATGCTAACATAAAACAGAACACACAAAATTAAAAGTAAGTAGTGTTAAACCCCTTATTCCCCAAATACCACATTGTCTTATAATCCACTGCTCACCTCTGCTTTTCGAATGTCCTCCTTCAAATTCTCTGACCTCTGTTCAGCCTCTTGGTTAGCATCAGCCGCAACAGGTGCGTCATCAGTCTGGCACGAGAAGAACAAGCTTTTAGGGGACTTAGTTAGTAACACAACTCAGTCAGGCTGTATCCAGGAAATTCTCCTGGGGAGTTCGAATTTTCCAGTGGCCAATTTTTCATTCAGTGGTGGGAGGGAGTAGTTGAGAAGATAATATTTTAAGAAGTGACTGAAAGCATGGTTCGTTATATGTTTTAGTGACAGAGACATACAGTGTACAGAAGCTTAATTAAAAGTACTTCAGTCTAACGATGAAATGATGAGGCAGCTCAGGATCTATCAGAGGACGTCCATTTTTTCGTCATTTTCAAAAGCGTACAAAACGTACGTTAGGAGGGAGGGGATAAAAGGGACATGTACACTTTTGGGGGGAGGAAGGGGGTCTGGAAAAATAATACCGGTATGTTTAGTATGCTTGTGAAAATGACGAAAAAATGGATGACCCCTAATGTTCCTGTGTCTGGTTTCACGTCCACTCCAGAACTCAACCAATCACAGACATTCTAACTAACTTGAAACTCACTGATTGGTCAATATGTTTAGAACAACTCTAAGACCTAGCTACTTATCTATGTATATTATATTTAATAGAAATGATGATCAAACATCTACATGCCTATTATGGCAACTGCCAACTTACATTCTTAATCATGGTATTCATAGCTTTTAAAACCTGTACTGACTTGGACTTCTCCCTCAAGCTCTTCTGCTCTTTAGACAGCCTCATAGCAAGTTTCCTAGCTTCTTTGTTCAGTGCAAGACCTGCACTGTGTTCTGTCGTCAACTTTTTCACCTAGCAACAACAGTACAAAGAATGTGTTCATGTTTAATACAAGACTACTAAAATACGAATTTAGTGTTAATATACCACTCGAGCACATGGATTATATTCGGAATGAAATGGGTGTGCATATCTATATCACATTGTCTACACAGTGGTGATGTTGTTCCAGCTATGCTGTGTGTGTGCAGTATCAGGTGTTGTACCAGCAAATATGATGTGACTATTGTGTAAGTAAAGACAGCATCAGTGGTGTGAGAGTGTAGATACAGTAGTAGCAGTGTTATAAACAATGGGAAACTCGTCCAACTCTTATTTTATCATTTCCAGTTCCATCCATGGTATAACTCCTAGCTCTACTACTACATTAAACATACTTTTCTACATCATTCTTTACATTTACTGTAACATACCCTGTCACAAACCCTGTAAGATACCCTGTAACATACCCTGTAACATACCCTGTAACATACCCTGTAACATACCCTGTAACATACCCTGTCACATACCCTGTCACAAACCCTGTCACATACCCTGTAATTAACATACCCTGTCACATACCCTGTAACATACCATGTAACATACCCTGTAACATACCCTGTAACATACCCTGTAACATACCCTGTAACATACCCTAGCCTGTAACATACAACAGATCAGGACAATACAACAACAACATAGACTCACTAAAATACACCACCAATCCAGCAGTCTTACCTTATCTTTACCCCAGTGTTCCATCTCGTATTTAATCATATCTGTGAAGACTTTGTTCCTTTTCAGGAAGCACGCTGAACAGAACTCTTTATTGATCTACAATTGAACAGACAGTAAAATAACTGGTTTGTACCAATCATATTTTCAAACGACGGGAGTAAAGACAGTGCCCAGTGACCAATTAAGCTTTATCCCAATCAATCACTGACAGTAATCACTAATACCAAGGTTAATATACAACTGTACAAGTTCTCTGTACAAGATGTAACTTATCATAATGTTACAGGAAAGAAAAACAAAAATTAATTCCTAACCTCTTATTACGGTATAAAAGAACAACTTACCATGTTTGAATGTGTTACAACTGTCTGAAAGCCCATCTTGACATTATCACCACTATCTACCTCAACTTGCCCGAGAGTATTGAGGCAATTCTTCATCTGATCATAGAAGTCTCCTTCTTGTAACTGAAAACAAAATTCAAAACAGCTAGTGTATACAAAGTTTAGGGTCACTATGTCTCAATTATTAGTCACAACTTTTCTGAATTTTTTTGACAAGACTAAAATGGGAGATCGAGGCTACCAATGGCGGGTCTTGGCTTATAGCCGAATAACTACTGTACATGTAACTACATAATGTAAAGTAATGCACCCTATGATGTACTTACAGCCATTATTTCTCTCAAGTCTTTACAGTAGTACTGCACCAAGTGAGCGTTAGCGGCAGCCAGCCCCAGCAGGTAGTCATTCCTGGCCATTGACGCTCGCCTTGCACACACTTCCATCCGACTTGAACTCTGAAGAAGCAGTTTTAACAAAACATTAAATATAGCTGTTCTAAGTTTTTCACAACTTGCAAGCATGGTTTGGTACTTTATAGAGCCATTCAATCAATCAATCAATCAATCAATCAATCAATCAATCAATCAGTCAGTCAGTCAGTCAGTCAGCCAGTTAGTTAGCTATAATCAGTCACTCATATTGGAGAGAAGCATTTATTTGAGAGAGGAGTGTGTGTAGAGAGGCGCATTCAGTCAGTCAGGCAGTCAGCCAGCAGTCATTTATTCATTCATTCATTCATGCATTCATTCATTCATTCATTCATTAAGCCAGTCTGTCAGTCAGTCAATCAATCAATAGTCAGACAGACAGACAGAGAGACAGACAGTCAGTCAGTGTGTCAGTCAGTTGGCCAAATGGTCAATCAGTCAGACATGCATACAAGTACAGTCATGTGATGGTATTACCTTATTGTAATTTTTCTCGAGTGCAGCTTTAGACTGGAAAAATTTGACATTCTTTTTCTTGAATCTAGATACAAAAACAACAATGCACCTCATATAAATGGGCATAATATTAATTGCTTTGACTATCATCAGGGGTCACATGATGGGTTGTAAATACAGTGGTTCATCTGTCATTGAATTATCACTAAAACACTCCTTTTCACCCTCCCCCTGTTTCATTTTGCTGGGCCGGTGGATGTACATGTACTGGGATTAAGTAATGGTTCGTATTTGTATTTATACGGATAACTTAAAAATATTTCTTTTATTTGTGTATATTATAATATTCCTAAATGTAATAAAGATCTAGAAACATGCAGTCTGTGAGACATTTCAATTCTCATACCAGATCATTCCATTGAGATATTAACAAATAAATGCTAATATTAATCTGTCGATGATGAAGAGAAACGTTTTGATTGAAAAGGGGCTCCTTAGTATCACCCACCAGCCATGTACATATAAACATAATTAATATATTCAAGGTATCAAAATATGACTTTATTTGCACTCTTTAGCTTAAACACAAAAGTTATCACATGATAGGTAAAGATTTAGATAAAGATGACTGCAAGCAAGGAATTCAATTTGTCATAATGGACTGAATTCAACCTCCCTTCAGCTCTTGCTACAACCTGTTCCCCTGATATTAGTTTTCATTATTGTAGCACTCGACCCCTCCCCCTTTCAGCTTGAAAGAGGTCAGACAAATCATACTGCACTTACTTATCTTCAGCATCAGCAGCCTGTTCCCTTGCGACCTGGGCCAGTTTCTCCAGTTCTATGTAGCCCTTCTTGGCCTGTTGTGGGAACCAAACAGCCAAATAATGGTAACAAGACAATTTAATATTAGTTCCCTATTCAACCCCATTCAACCCCAGGGTTCTTTCCCCTAAGTCAGGGTACAATTCCACGACTTTTCCAGGAAATTTCAAGGTCTGTACAGCTTTTTTAAGGACCCTGTACATGGAACAAACACCGCCCCCCACCCCCCCTCTACATGTACCTGCCTACCTTGAACAATATACTCCCACCCCAACCCACCCTACTGCCTCTACATATACCTACCTTGGACAGTATTCTCCCACACCACCCCTCTCAAGCTCTATAAGTACCTACCTGAGACAATATTCTCCCAGCCCACCCCACGGGGTCCCTCTACATGTACCTTCTCCCAACTGACCCCACCCCTCTCTACATGTACCTACCTTGGACATTTCTCTAACAGTATCAAATAATTCTTCATGGATCTTCTGTGTTAACTCTTGACACTGAAAATGGTGACAACACTCTAATTAATAACTACATTCATTTATAAATTGTGCAGTGTAATAATAACTGCTATATAATTAATTATAATGTATAAAACTTGTAATAATAATCATAATAGTACCGGTAATTAATAAAACGATATGCGAGTCTCAAAATATTTAAGTAATTGGACCTTGAAAATGGATTTGCATTATAATTATACAATAATACATGATCATTCTTGCAAGTGACATTGGATAGAAATTATTTACACTAATCTTGACTTGGCCCAGATTTTAACATTACCTCTAGTCCAGATCTTCAGACAAATGTGTCTGATTTACCAAAGAGATTTTCAATTATTATTTCCAATGCAACCCTTTGCATAGGTACATGTACATCTATACCACATGTTTTGAGCTAATCAATAGACATACAGGTACACTATATGTACTGTATAAATTAAACTAGATTGTTGTTATAAAATCCATGTGTAAGTTGAGATAGCTAATGGATGGTTGAAGATACTGGGGAGGGAGTCACAACCTTGTTCCCACAACCTTTCCCTTTGCTTGGATAAAGTCCTGGGAACAAGTTTGAAGGGGTCATTCAAAATAAGTATTTTTAAAATTAAATGTGGCAGGATTGGTTCTGACCATTTTGACCATGCAGTGAGAGAGCCTCTTGCTTAAAGATTGTTACAAATAGAGATATATACGACCCTCTCAATTAAATCTAATAAAATTTTAGATGTTTTTTGCAATAAGTGTATGTCAAATGTCTACTGATTAAAAATAATTAAACTGTGAGCTTGTTTTTGGTTTCTATAGGTGATCGTCAACTTAAATGTGCAGGGGTGTAGAAATCCCCTAGCCGACGCCCGGGACTAGAAAATGTGAAGCTTGGGCTAAAACCTTTTGAGAGAACTTAGTCCCTGGGCTAGTAACAATGAGATACATAAGACGCATGCTTTACATTTTGCTGTGATTGACTTTGGGCTGGTAGTTGAGTCTTTCGGGCTAGTAAATGTGTGACCTTACTAGACCAAGGCTAGCTCATTCTCAGAACATTTCTACACCACTGATGTAGCTCGCTTACTGGCCGACTATAATTATATGCTTATAGAAATGTCAAGCTCATAGTCTCAATGTTAAATATACTATGGATCTAGGCTATAATAATAATAATAATAACAATAATAATAATTTATTTATATAGCGCTCATCTCCTGAAAGCCCATGGCGCTTTACAATCATAATAAATTATGCAGAATTTTTTTTATTCATTCTATACAAATGTGACCAACAACTTTCAACTTGCAAACAAACCTTTTTAAACACTTGTGCTTTGGTGGCCTTCTGGGTCTTAAGACTCTCTGCAATCTGGCTGTAAAGAGTGTCAGCAACATTTATTCTATTCTTTGCAAACTTCTCTGATTCATCAAGGAATGTTTTCCACACACTCAAGGGTGTCCTAGAGGAGAAAGCATGGTTGCAATTATCTGTAATTGAACAATTTTATATTTCATGGAGCAAAAGGTAAACAACACACAAGAGAGCAGATTGTAATAATAATCTGATTATGGCTTATGCTGACATTCCGAATAATCATATAATTATGCACAAATTTTAGTTTCTATAAAGAAATTTTCTAATCTATTCAACCTTATTCAGGAGAGTACTAATATAATTATTAATTTCATACATTTGCCACTCTTTCCGAGCCTTAATTATTTGGATCTAAATAATTAAATTTAGGTTTTTGCATGATTTCATGCACAGTTTCTTTATGCAATTCCGCAAAACGTAATTCCCATCAAGTGATCTTACCTGTGATCATTATCTGCTGTTCCAGATTCATCAACTGAAAAGTCTCTTTTCTGCAAAAACTGACTGTTGAGCTTCTGTAGGGCCTGAGGGCAACCATTTGGCAATAAGAAATATTATTTAAGTACTATATCAAATAAACATGTTTGCAGATAATATAATTAAATAATTTGCTTGCAGAAAATTACATTCATTTTGGCTAGTGAACACTGTAAAGTCATGAAAGTAGCGATATACTTTTGGGACTTAAATTGATGAGCTTCAACAACACCTATTACCTATTATCACAGCTACAGTATCTTAAAGTAATGCTTTTACTAGATACTAGAAGTTTGAAACTGATATATATGGATATTTTCTGTCTCACCATAGTTTGTAAATGGCTAACAAATGAACATAAGAAACATTCTATTCATTTGATGATAATTTGCATGTATGCTGCTGCACTGAGGCGGGTGAAAATGAGAACAAGAACATTATAAATACAAGCACAACGTTTCCCTTTTCCTTGTGCTTGTACCTGTATGTGGTTGTACTGACAGTACTTACGTCTTACTTGAATTTACTTACAAGATAGCTTTATATATTACGTACCTATTAATGTTTTGCCCTAGAGGGGGAGGGGGAGGGGGAGGGTGTGTGGGCAAGGGTATCTTTGATAGCTTTATATATTATGTAACTATT
>JANUFV010111349.1:0-16675 GCA_024757865.1 Epizoanthus scotinus | reverse complement strand
TAAAAACACATTTGTTCCGTATTAAGTAGTTCAATAGCTGTCCCCTTGGTATTATTTTAGTTACTTAGATAGTTAGTAAACGCATTGAGGCCTGCAATAATGCGTTCTAAGAACCGTTATTATTATTATTATTTATTTTTTGAAAACTAGTCCACCAGAGTTTACAACTAGCTACCGCCTAGCTTTGTAGTTCATTTTCTGGGTTCCATGCGTTTCTATTTTAAAAAAACGTATCAATATTATTATTCTTTTATTTGTTCCAATTATCTTAGTTTGAATAATAATATTAATTGTTGATGTAAAGAAGTTATATAAGTACAGCGAAAAACGATTTTGTCTCCAGATTTAAAAAAATAAGAATATCTGATGTATTTTAAACTAAGAAGTAAAAATTTGAAGCATTAAGGTTATCATGTCCTCTCAGAAGCTAAAGTAGTAAAGAAAGCCATAAGATTCATTAGGTACGAAGTCTATTTCTGTTAACTCTGGTGGCAAGTTTTGAAAAAAAATAGGGATTCTACGTCGGCGAGTAAGTCACATTAAGATTGATTTAATCAAGTGTAGGAGTTGATGTTATGCTGTTCGCCGTGAGGGTGGTAGGTTTGAGCTGACGTTTCGAGCTTTAGCCCTTCGTCAGAGCAAGACGCTAGCGAAGGGCTAACGCTCGAAACGTAAGCTCAACCTACGACCCTCATGGCGAACAGCATAGCATCAACTCCTACAGTTGATTACATCAATCTATATTTCTGTTACTTTAGCTTCCTTGTACAAGAAAGAACAGAAGACAAGCTGAAGAAATAGTCTTGAAATATCGTTAACAGCTATGTTAACAGTTACTAATTGGGGAAGGCAATGAGTAAAATACACTACCACAGCGACATAACACAGACGTGTTTACAAATGAACTCGTCGCTTACTTACAATATATCTGGTGAATGTTCAACTGAGTTCGCGACACACTGTGCGCAACATTGTTGACAATGTAAGCTTGCTTTCACGAGAAACAAGCAAAACTAACTTATATTTTGGGGTTAAAAGTGGATAAAACTCTGACATAACGCATCACATTTTCCCATGGTCAGTATTACCGATTGTAGATCAATATATTTTCCGTTATTCAAATTTCGTCTTCTCTTTGCCGTTGTGTATCGCTGATCCAGCTGAGTATTGCATGATAACATTCAGATGGCGAGACAAAATATCTTCGTTGCACTTACTATTTGCGTGTGTATCTCAATATAGTTGTTTTCCTTTGATACTAAAAGGAAATATAATTTATTGTTGCTTGGTGCTATTTTTTGTAGATAAGTTTAATCCGTCTGTACTCTAAAAACACAGACTCACGGATTAAAATATTAAAAAAATTCTTTTAAATCGGACATTTTACTTTGGTTTAAATTTTATCCTAAATTAATGTCATACAACCACAAAACTAATTGGTTGGTCAGATCAGTTCTAATTACAAATTTAAATATAACATTTTCTCGATTAACTATTTTACCGTTGAAAAAATATTCCACAAAAGTTCACGTTGATTTATTCATGATTAGATTGATTCTTGAAAATATTTTTATACTTTTTACACAGAACAAAAGCTGACTTAAGCCAGAAATTGAAACTTAGACAACTGGAATTATGTATGCACGGCGGTCGTAAGCGTGTGAATTTGTATAAAACCGACGTGGACTACACTTTATAAAAGATATTTATTAAAATATTAATTTTAGGAGTGTTATTTCATCACTTATACAAAAACATTTGGCACTTTATTAGAATATGCACCTTAAAATGGTTTTCTTGTTTTAGAAGCGAAAGAAATTCGTTTTATATCCGTGTTCTGTCTCTGCCAAACAGCTGCATATGTAAATTAATAATACTGTGTTATCTAAATTCAATCTACATTACTCCGAGTTTTATTCAGTGTTGTAAATGAAAAATAATTTATAGTATCTAATAGCATTGTCGAATCCATAGTCTTGGTTGAATTACATTTTATTTTTTGGAATAATATAGAAGACGATTATTTAGAAAAGAAATATAATTTTGTTGGCCAGGTGATCATTTTTTGTTTGTTTTGTGAACATATTGTGAGTCAACAAATTAGACATGATCAATTTTTTTTATCTGCTAAAAGGGGAAAATAATACAATGAAAACATTGTGTGTTTGTTTTTCTTGCTCCAACAACTGGTAAGTACACATAGTTATGAAGACTACAAACCTTTTATGTAATTATTGTACATCATATCTGGAGTCGGTGATGTTGTAATTACCTACCTGTTCAACTGTCCTCAATCAAACTCTGCAGAGTATCTTTATGCGCAGAAATTGTTGTCAAATTGATGTTGAGAAGAAAAACAGGTGATGAAAAATCCTCATTAGTTAAGACTTGGTCTAGTTCTTCCTTTGCCACAGTAGATATCTCGATAGATCAGTGGTGGGGGCACCTGCTAAATGATCGGAGAGCTGCCAAAGGTATCAACGAAGGTTCAACAAAGAAGAATGCGACTTGCTGGTCATTGGATACGTCATCCTGATGAGATGGCTAATAGATTGGTACTTTGGCAGCCAACAGAAGGAAGAACTGGAAGAGGTAGAAGAAGAGTCAACTATGGAGACAACTTACTGCATGACGCTGGAATGGACAACGTAGAGGAGTTAAGGACAATCATGGAAGACAGAGTGGAATGGAAGAAGCGTGTGAAAGATGCGGGGCGTCCTGACGGACGGCCTTAGTAGTAGTAGTAGTAGTAGTAGTAGTAGTAGTAGTAGTAGTAGTAGTAGTAGTAGTTTATGATCGGAGTGCGTGGGTTGGACTTCCACTCCAAGCAGGTTAACGCCGATTATGCATGATAATCATTACATCGAAACATGCTAAAATATATCACAGTTTGATTACAAATAGGGACTGAATGGGCCTGTCTATTTTCGGTTTACAGTGTAATAAATTACAGTTTGACGGTTGATTGCAACATTTTAGGCAATTTAAAAGTAAAAGTAAATCACTTTATTTAAGTGTCGAATCTTGTAGCTCGTGTGAACTATTAGGGGGCACTAGGCCTACGGTTTAATAAACTTATTATTCTGATATGTCTCTACAATCTGTTGGAATATCTCAGCGTTAAGAGTAAGAACTAAAGACTTCTCACCTATACAAGTTCCATACTCGTGTCAACCAATAAACTTATTATTCTGATATGTCTCTATAATCTGTTGGAATATCTCAGCATCAAGACCAAGAACTAAAGACTTCTCTCCTTGATTGCTGACAGTTTGATTATAACCGTTATTGCATCGCACTTAGCTGTCAACTTATCACCGTTATTTTGAAATATATTCAACACCATCCCTAGGCCTGCTTGATTTCAAGACAATAAAGAAAATAAAGAAAATAATTCCTTGTAGATTATTGTATATATTGGACAGATCTGTGGCGTTGGAAGTTCAAAACCGCCGTCAAAATAATCATCAAGTTTGCCGCAAGTCAAATAGTCTACTTACAGCATATCGTATTGCTAATATTAACTTTAGCTGATAAGCAAGAAATAATTGAAGAAAAAAAAGGCGAATATTGGAAAGTTAAATATTTTTTTACTACTTTACGCAATTTTTAAATTCGAACTCGATGTTTAGGATAAAATAATAGACTAAATTATGAAGAACTTACCTCGTCTTTTGGATATTCGTTTTTGAATAGGTCGATATTTCAGTAGTTCTGTCAACTTCCCGAGGCGATGATTATGTTGTTTTGTGTCTGTGTTCTCTTATTTTTTGTCTCGATTCAACGCTTTCTAAAGTCTCTGAACATTCGACTTGATCTATCGTCGAAAAGTAGAGCCGCTGGTCCAATGCAGGCAACGCCGGAATACGAATAGGCGAGACGAAGATGTTTAGCACAGCCAAAGTCAAAGTCAAAGTCAAGTCAAAGTCCCTGAAAAACGAGATGGTGAACATATGTTCGCTTGTTGCTATGATACAAGGCTATTATCATCACAAACACTGAAAAACCGTATAGTTTAGGTTTTCACGAAGACCTTGTAAGGAAGCAGAAAATTGCTTACTCGTTGGTTGGCACCAGTTGCTCAGTTGCTCAGTTGAGCTCAATTTTAATTTTAAAAAGTTCTCGATGACGGATTTAAGTGAATATTTAATGAGCTTTCTTTCCGAATTTGAAACCTAACAAGTTTCCTTTTTCATTTATTTCTATTTTTGTTGCTCTTTTTTTGCTTTCTTCTAGTTTGCTTTCTTCGTATTGTAACACGTCTTCAGGTCATTTTGCACAGACGAATTTCGCTTCCTAATTCGTCTCTTATCCTAATCTATATGACCTGATGATTCGTCGCTAGTTTACGTTTGGCCAGTTAGTTTATATCCTCAGCCCTTTTCCATTACACAATAAATTCATCTATTTAATACAAAATAACTTGTATACCTCGCTTTCTATGGACTGACAAAAGCAATACGATAGAATGCTCCATAAATGTTAACGGTTATAACGATTCAAGGAGGATTGAAAATGCCCGATCTTAATTTATTTATTTTGTAGATCGTTGAAATTCACACTCATGGATCCAAAATCCACGAAGCACCTCATGGACTAACAGCTCATAGAAAACGATAGTAAATGATCAAAGAGCCAATCAAATTTGCAAATGAATACGGCACATTTCAACTAGTAGGATATGTGAGGCGTCGAACACTTGCTGCCTGTTCATGGTTTAAAGGGCAAAACCCACCTAAAATGACATCGTGATTTTATTATTTTATCTGATTCTAATTGTCGAACTGATCACTGTGGCGTAAATTTCATTGTTCTGCGACAAATAGTTGTTGAGATATTAAGGGTTGAAGTTTGGATTTGTGACGTCACACGTGTGGTTCATTACAAGAAACAGACTGAATAAATTATGTTTTTCTACAATTTGGGTGTTCACAAAAACATCATTATACAATTTCTAACTAGGTGGCGAAATACATCTGCACTTCATGGCACATAAATTGTATTACACAAAATAATATAGAGAAGAAAAACCTGTATTTTCTTTGTTTAATCTGAAAAGTAACACACGTGTGACGTCACAAATTCAAACTTTAACGCTTAGTATCTCGAGAACTAATCATCGCACATTGATAAAGAAATCAGAAACAGTATGTGAATATATTTAACTGCATGTTAAACTCTACACTCAAGTTGATGTAGCTGAATGTTCTGGTGAACACCGAAGTAACGATTGTAAGGCAAGAACTAAATACCCCGGATATATCACATTTGTTACAATAACTGGTGTGCATTAGTTCAGTTAAGTCTCTTGCTCAATAACAAGGTCTTGTTACATACATACATATTTCTAATAGAAGTGCCCATATGGTATTTTCAACACTGAATTATTTACCTTTTTACATATTTACATATTTAATTAAAAACGAATATAGCTAAGTAATTAATGAGTATTATGAACTCATGAACTATGGCTTGCTAGACAAGCTGACCATAGTTTTTATTTTTTATGTTTGATGCTGTCTCAGAAGATCTCTTCAGTTGACTAGACAAACGTGTCTCTAATGGTTATCTTCAATTCATCTTCCTTGGATGCATTTCGAAACGAGTCTTGGAAGCATCGTATACACTCCTTTAACTTTGTCCTCTTGTATAGGAGCAAATATGAGAACAATTACAACAAATATATGGGAAATTTATTACATTTGATCCATTATAACTCTACTTAACTTCTTTGGATGAGAAATATACTTGGTATAAAATAAATATTCCAAAAAATCACGTTAAAAAACGAAATATAACCGCAGATATCTTGAATTCGAAATTCTATACAAATCTCTGCATTTTAGTCAGATACACTTATAAGCGAATTAAGACAAAATGAAATTCCTAATATATTTCAATCTGTGACGTAAAAAACAACTATATGTCAGTGCCAGTCGCTGTTTAACGAATTAAAGTTTCTATTTTGCTGTCCGATTATTAACAAAGAAGACAAAAACGACCATACATTTCCCACATATTTGCTGTAATTGTTGTCATTGTTGTCATGTTTGCCCATTTTCAAGATGGCGAAAGATAGTGTGAAAAAGTTTGTACGTTGAAGATGACGCAGTATTGATTGTTCAAACAATCAAAACGAAGAACATTTTGAATTAAATAATAATTATGTTTAGTAGATAGCGGAAAGAAGGATGTAAGTGACAGGAAGCAAGTCGACTATAACCTAATGCTGACGACATTCAGGCTCAAAGTGTTCTTATTTTGTTCTTATTGGCTGCATTTTCACTTGGCATTTTAACTCGCCTGAAATTTCTTTAGGTTCTTGTTTACACTGTTTCAAGATTGTAAGAATTATTAGGAACACTATGTTATTCATTTACTGATTGTATGTTGTATCTCGTGGTTTTCATTCTTGTTCTTACACTAAATTATCACAAAAATTTCGAATGAAGTTATATTCCAGCCTCAGTTTGTTCTTAATTTGTCACTCGCTTTTTTTTAGGCAATTTCAGCCTGAATGTTCTTATGAAGTGTGTTCTTATAAAATAAAATAAAATGTATAGGCAATGGCATATTCTATACTGTAAGTTGGAACAAATATGACCGAGTGAAAGGTTAATTACAGTTTCTTGTTTCAAGATTCCACAATTGTGTATTTATTAGCGGTTATACAATAGGAACTGATTAGAAACATTGTGTTTATGTGTTACTTCTCTGCCTTTTGTTAAATTTGAACACAGGCAAATTAAAAGCAATCTCGAAGCTGTCCTACAATTTTCAAATTTGAAAATTAAATAAATATGTTTTGTTCAAAATATAGCAAAACAGAAAATGGAACCAGTTACTGGCGAACAAAGTTCTACTGATTATCGTCATTCACCATATCACCTTGTGGATGGCAATGAAAATTTTTTGAAAAACGAATTTGAAGTCACTCAAAATAAGCAATTGTAGACTCATTGTCTTCTGCTTTAAGTATTAATACATTACACCTAATACAGCTGATGAAACGAAAAAGTCATTAGTATAGATAATTGTATAAATACTTTGCTTGGTTTGATTTAAGTCATATTGTTGTCAGAGAAACCTTTTTTTCTGAGAATAATCTGCTACGGGCCACAAATTATGATTGTAAAGAAATAACTGTTAAACTTTTGCATCTTAACAATTCATTTTAACAATATATTTTTTTTTAAATAAAGTGCATTTAAAACTTGCAAGTTTTCGCCGATTAATTAGAGACAGATTACGTCATTATTTTAGACGAACTAGAATATATTTGGGACTGGCACATTATTTTAATGTATAAATAAGTTTTGTTTTTCTGGATGACAATTTTGTCAAGTGGTTTTAATTGCTAACATAAAGAGTAGACATTTCCACCAGTTTTCCATTATGATGCTCAATTATTAAAATATGAATCATTTGTTGTCTTTCGAGTGGTCTACAGGTGCAACTCACATTTCACACAAAATTTGAATAATATGTCGATCGTTGTTCGAAATGTTTGCGTAAGTTCTATGTATTAAAGAACAAAAGTGGTAAAAAAAATGGAAGCAGTAAAGTTTCAAAGATTGAAACTTTGGATAATGCATTGTTGCAGCTAATTGCGCATAATCGTCATTTGTTCAGTTTAGAAAGCCAGACAGTTTTGCACCAAGTTTAATGATATTCACGTTTGACTACACTTGCCACTTGTCACTTGTCAATTAGATCTACGATGAAGCATTGGAGTCGTTATTGACGTTTCTATGAGGTGTTCAACTGAACTAGGACTGAGAAAAACATGGAGAACACAAGTTCGTCCTACTGCTTTCATTTAACACACGATGACGTACAACGCCTCCCAAAATATCTGTCGGACGTTTATATCGCCAACTGCGTGCTAAATGGACTATTAGCGCTTGCATCCACATCAGGAAATGTGATTATATTAGTTTCCATGTGGCGGACGAGTTCTCTCCATACAAAGGCGAATGCACTCTTGGCTTGTTTGGCTTCGTCTGATCTTGCTATTGGTGTTCTAGTACAGCCAGTTTATGTGCCGTATAAAATCGCTGAACTGCGTAAAGATTTTGACGTTTTTTGTGCTCTTCGAACCGTGTATAATCTAAGTGGGTTTCTGTTTTCCGTCTTGTCTTGTCTTATTGTGACTTTAATTAGCATTGATAGATTTTTAGCCCTGTACTTGCATCTACGATACGAAGAGCTGGTTACTACGAAACGGTTATTAACCGCGGTGTTGCTTTTAATCCTCGTATCGATGTCGCTGACGGTTCTATTGGTGTGGTATGACACTGTGTTCCTTGTAACAGCCCTTGTTATGGTCCTTTGCTTGCTGTTAATCCTGTCTGCGAACTTGCACCTTCTCAGAGTTATTCAGCGCCATCGCCGACAAATACAAGTCTTCGAACTTGCAGTTATTCCTGTCAACAACATAGGTAAAAATAACGCAAGTCTTCATGTGGGGAAATACAAGAAATCAGTGTTTAACCTGATGCATGTGGTGGGACTGATGTTCGTCTGTTACCTACCTTACGTTGGTGTGTTTTTGTATCGCACGAAAGCTGGATATCCTTCAAATCCAGTTCGTTTCGCGCTCAATATCGCGGAAATGATTGCCTTCTCCAAATCTTCCTGGAATCCATTTCTGTACTGCTGGCATAATCGAGAAATTCGCAAAGCTGTCCTGGATACACTGTGCTACCGATAATTAATAGAAATGATAACTCAGATAACAATATATTTGAAAGGTTTCTCTTTTGCGGAGGTTGTTAATGTTATCAATATTTCTTGAACCAAGTTGGGCAAAATCTGAACAGATTTTTTTTCCCGGTTGCTTATTGCCAATAGTTTTAGATCCTTTACGCGTGTGTCTCCTACTTCGCATTGATCGGGCAAAGCCGGATTCACTGAAGAAAGGGTCTCAAGTTACTGAGATTCAATAGCAATGTAAAGAAAATGAGACGAATTGAATAAGTTAACAAGTTTTCATATAATTTAAAAGATCATCCAAGAGCGACAAACAAGATGTCAGAATGTTCAGAAAAGGTAAATATAGGAACGACATGAACATAACATGAAGAAATATTTTATCAAGAAACTATACTCTGCATTGATATAATAACGTATAATTTTGGAGTTATCAAAGGCTTGGCTGAAATTAAACGTTCTTAGTTTATTGCAATTTCAGCCTAAAATAAATATGTTCTTAAAAACTCAGTGCAGCTGTACCAAGTTGTATCAGACAATATTCCAAATATACAGGTTGTGGCCACCAATGTTATTTTGGAGATATTTTTGATATTGTTCAGTTGGTAATAGAAGGAGAATCTGCTTTAATACTAAAAGTCATACAGTATCTAGTATAGCTTAGATGAATTTATTAACAACTCTCTCCACCTTATTCAAAACAAAGTGAGTTAAGGGGCTATGTCACGGTAATGCGCATGCTCTCTAGTTAAATCAGGAACAAAGCCTTCACAGTCATGAAACACAAGTTGTAAGCTCAACAGGATAACAAGAAATGATAAAATGGTTGTATATTGTGAAAACAATGTGTTTAAATACAAGAAACACAATTTTGACAGCGAATGTATTTATCTTATTTAATGTCTAGCCTGGACCGAAATTAAATTGAGAATTGGTAATTCGATTTAATCTTCCCCAATTTTAACCATCCAAGTTCATTTACTACTTATCATAATCCTATTTATGTTTTTCTAATACAGTAACCTATTATTTTTAGATTTCCTTAGATTTGTGGAGAATATTGTACATCGCAAAATTGCTTAAAATAGCCGTGACATAGCCCTTTTAAATCAATATTCTTCAGTCCTATAAATAACTTACCAGACTACCATGTTAATCTCAGAAGTCTTGCTTGCTGTTAATGTTGTTTCTTACTTGCTTCGGTTGCTACTAATACATTTGAGTTTTGATTGAATCTATTGCCAACCTATTGCAAGTAATTATTGAAAGAAATTCCAACACTCAGGTCAAATTGTTTTTCACTGGTCATGAGTTTAGTTTACATAAATTAGGCAGAGATTAAGCAGAGATTAGACAGAGATTAAACAGAGATTAGACAGAGATTGAACAGAGATTATACAGAGATTAAACAGCGATTAGACAGAGATTAGACAGAGATTGGACAGACAATGCTAAAAAAATAGATTTATTTGAACTTCAAGTTGTGCAAACTAAAATATATTCAACTTTGAATATCAACAAAAATACAGCGATGCAAGAACTAATAAGATTTACGATATAAAATAGAACACGGTAAATGTCTATAAATTCAGATTTGAAAAACAATTTGTAGAACATGTCCTAATGGACGGTACATATTCCTAGCGCGAATATTAGAACAACTCCCCCCCGACGCCTTTCAGAGACTCAATGCGGTCGTAATGGCAACAGTGAACATGCGCCTTGCTCCTCGGTGTGAGTACCGAGTTATTTCTTGTTCTGGACAGGTAGCACTGTCCCTGTAACTTCTAAACGTTGCTTCTTAGTATTTTCGAACGAAGAAAATATGTTTTTGTTTCTCCTACGGTTATTACTTTCAGGTGTTTTGACAACCATCCGCCAGGGAACCGAACGACGGAAATATAATTATTTGTCAGCACTGAAAATGATTGAGATGCTCTATATTTGTCGTAAAATACTAAAATAGATTGATTCTCCATAAGAAGTTATATTATAAATACTAAGGTAAAATGTTAGATATGATTTTAAAAACAAGCGTTTTCGTACAACATGTACATCTTCAGGTTTGAAAGCAAAGTTCGATGTTAATTGGATTTAAATACTTGAAAAATACAAAAGCTGTAAAAGACTGTTTTGAAGAAAGCAATGCATATATACAAGCAGATTCTATATTCTATCAATGGTTGACTATTTGCTAATAATAAACAACGAAAGAACCAATCAAATTCGTTCATTTGCAATGAGCACGCGGTAAATTTCTAATAATGTTTAATAACGAACAGCTGAACTTTTTATGCGCACAGTTTGCAATCATAACCTGTCTGATTTTTGAATATTTACAACCACCGGCTCATATGTATTTCAGTTTCGAGGCTTTGCAAATCAAAGGAGGACGAAATACAGGTAATCTAATTTGTAGATGTAGTAGAGGTGACGATGCCCTAATCTAAGAAAAGATTTTCTGCTTTTCACACTTCTAAAACAGGCAGGATATTTTTTCGAACTGTCAGATAAAATTTTTATTCATAACTAAGGAAATATTATTTTCAATCACCATTTGTAAGTCAGACTGAAAGCAATAGAAATTAATTTTGTTTTTATCAAACTGAAAGTTGTATTTTCTAAAGAGATGATAGCTTTATAAAACTAGCAGCTGGCAGCTATTCGGCGTTTTATAAGAATGCTTTATGCAGTATGTCTAGGTGATATCTGCTGTTTATTAAAATGCGTTGAAGCTGGCGAGCGATTAGCATTGGAACATTGAGATTATAAACTAATAACCGATTCACAAACTGACTGACATGATGACCGTCCAAGGGGTGTTTGCTTAGAAAAAGATTGCAAAATCCAAGAAAGAAATATAGAAAAATAACAACGAATTACATTTTGTCCTTTCAAAATATACCTTTCGTCATATTTTGGGAATAAAGTACTTCTGTTGAAGAGTGAAGGTGTTGTCCGAGGTGAAAGCCGAGAGCAAATGAGAAACTCTGCTAACAATTTGAAAGCCGGTTTGACTCAATAGAACAGCAAGACAAAAGTATACTTTATTCATTAATGTTATGATTCAACAATAGATTTTCACCAAAAACAAAAAACAATAATAGCGTGGGCCTGCCTGTTTCACTGCTTTTATGCACAAAATATTTAAGTTTCCAACAAAAGATAGTCTTGAATTATAATTTGATGATACGTTTTTAAAACAAGTTTATTGCAAAGTTTTTCACGACCAACAATCAAATGTAAGAATCTCAAACACATCAGTCCACAGTTCCACAAAAGTTAAATTTTAATTCCATTCACAAAAAACCGTAAAGCTACCAGTTACCTTCGCAAATGTAATCGTTTTGCACCAAATTAAATATATCATGTATATTCCGAACAAGTTTAATTACTTTTAAAAAGTAAACAATATAAGTAAATGGCATATGAATAAGCTATAAATTTGCTATGAGAAAACGTTTTTGTAGCTTTAAGTAAGCTGGAAACCTAGACAAGCTTCGAGAAACATGTCAACTGGATTAAGTGTCGCGTACTAATGTGTGTTTAATCCCTTCACATTCTTGAATTTGTACGGCATTTACTAGGACTAAAGTGTCCTACAAGAAATCTTTGGCTTTGAGCAGTCTGAATATTGTACAGCTATTACTCAGCGTAAATATTAGTAATATATACAAAGCATAAATGATAATGCAGTCATTTCAACGCAATGGATTGCATCCATCTTAGCAAATGACTTGAAGCGGTTACTTTCTACCGACTTTTGATTCAAATTTAACAGTGTTAGATGTTCGATTTGACTAATACATAAAGTCAAGGGCAGTCGGAACCATGGAAAGTAGAAAGGCAAATAATCAACCTTTATTGGAAAAACTGTCACTCTACGTCCGTTGGAAACAGCTCGGCGATATTGAGTCTGCACTAGTTGCTGATAGCGGCTCTCTCAAGAACATCACGTGATCAATTCTGCCAATAGGAGCACGTCATTTCGCAATGAAAATTATTGTTGACATATAATTGTGAATATATGTTTAGGATTACTGAGATGAAATAAGAAGACTTGAACTCGTAAGTAATTTGGAAACGGCAAGGTGGCACCAGCTGTAGAATAATTCATTTCAATTAGTCCAAATCCACTCTCATTAAAAGCACTATATAACAGACATGTTATTCGTGTTTGCAGCATTGGTTGGGAACCGAACAGCAAGCAACTCGCGCCGCATACCAGCTCCAACATCATGCAAAACAGAAGTCAAAGGTACTGTTTTCATCTCAACTTGGATGATCTACAAAGTTTACCGCACTATCTCACAACAACCTACACTGTTAACTGTATCTTGTATGTTATACTGGCTCTGTCAACCATATTTGGAAACTTGACAGTACTGCTGGCAATACGAAGAACCCCGTCTCTTCACACACCGCCTAACGTCTTGTTAGCTTGCTTGGCCTTCTCGGATCTCGCCGTTGGAGTAATTGTTGAACCATCTTACATCGCTTACAAAATAGCAGAGATCAACTATAACTTTAGCATTGTTTGTGAGCTACGCACTTTCAGAAATATTAGTGCTTTTGTAATATCGCTGATTTCTTGTCTTATTGTAACAGTTATTAGCATTGAGCGATTTCTGGCCCTGTATCTGCATCTTCGATACCTGGAGATTGTGACGAGAAAGCGACTGCTTGTGGCCGTGTTAGTTTGCGTACTGATATCTTCATTGCTGGCCATCTTGCTGGTGTGGTACTCCGTTGTGTTTGCTCTAACAGCTCTCATGATGTGTATCTGCCTACTGGTCGTGTTATTCGTAAACTCAAGAATGCTAGGATACATACGTCATCATCACAGGCAAATACGTAGCCTAGAACTGTCCTTACAGCCAATAAGCATTAGCGGAATCAATGACAGTGACTCCACCGCCACAAGGAGCCATACTCAAAGCATTTCATTGATCAAGTTCAGGAAATCCTTGTGTAATCTCGCCTACGTCGTGGCTGCCATGTTGTTGTGCTATGTCCCCTATCTGTGCTCCCTGTTGGCTCGTTACGTGACCGACTATCCCAACAACCCCGTCCGATTCGCGCTAAACATCACTTACGTAATCACGTTTGCTAACTCTGCCTGGAATCCTTTGCTTTATTGCTGGCACATCCGGGAGATTCGTAGAGCTGTTGTTCGAACCTTACGCTGCAGGCACTATTAATAGTTATAAATCAACTTAATATATAACACTCACTCTGATTGGTTGAAAGCTGTACACCACAAATGTGTTCGTGTAGTGGCTATGTTTATTTAATATAGGCTCGTGCTGTTACAGTTATTTCTTGCTCTACCAATTTTGCATGCGTGTAACTCCATGGATTTATATTCGTTATTTCATAGTACACATAAACTGTATCTATTGAAATATTCATAATGGGGTACCTGTCCTTTTATATATCAACATTAAAACTTTGTGTAAATAGATTTTAGATCAATTGTATTTTATGTAATTGTAAATGAAGAGCCATTTTAATATAAATGCTATAATAAAGTCATTTTTATTATTATTATTATTATTATTATTATTATTATTATTATGTAGGACTCTGATGGGTTCTCATAGCGTTGTCTATATAAAAAAATAAATTCCACAGATGACGCCTGAACACCATTAGCAAGCCGGAACCGTACGTTCACATCATATTTCGTTGTCTTTTGAGTGTGCATCCGTCTATATAAGTAGGCAGACGCTCACAAAATGCAATTCTATTTGTTTTATAACAGAAAAATATCAGGCGAATAATCAGAAACTTAAAATTTCAAGCAAAATTGTTAAATTTTTCAATCGTTGTGCGGCTGTAGTAGGGTAATTAACAATTATTCTCTTCAGTTTCAATATAAGTAGGCAGACACTCACAAAATTGAATTATATTTGTTTTATAACAGAAAAATATCAGGCGAATAATATCTTCTCTATTTTATTAAGATGTATATCTATGTCAGATTTCGTCAAATCACATCGCGCGTTATATCATGTTGTCTCTGGTTTTCATGCGTGCGGGAAAACTGAACGACAAGCATCACGCTCCCTTATACCAGTTGTGCATAACCCTCACACTCTCCACCCCCTCCCCCCTCAAATGTAATTTGTTCAAGTTCCGATGAGAATTTCAATCTTCGATTCCAACGGCTTGATGTCATAATCTGTATACGTGGTGCCAGCGCCTGTGATTGTAACCGTGACTGTGACAGTGTGACCGTGACTGTGACTGTGACTGTGACTGTAACTGTAACTGTAACTGTGTCTATGTTTACGATAGTTCATTATCTTGGTCAATGTATTGTGTCGCTGCGTCTTTGACCAGGCTTCCTCAGCTTTTCCTGACTTTACACAGAATGTATAGAGCGAATATGATGGCTAGCAACACAATACCCATGCCGACAGCTACCATGATGAGAAGCATGTTGTCCAATTCTGGAAGAAATAATATTTCAAAAGCTAGAAATCACATAGGCGTCTGTTACCAGCACGGAAATATAACCTACCTCAGCACTGAATCTTTATTTAACACTGAACATAACCCTAACACAATTACGTTGGTGCTTGGTATTGCACTTTCTCTATTGTATTGCATTTTGCAGATTTCAATTTTCTTTTAAATAGCTGTATATTCCAGTACAAAGACCAAGTTTTGGACTAAATGTCAAAAACAATTTTAAAAATGTCTCTTATACTTTGTTTATGCTCGTTTTTCTGCCCCTAAACTTATCGCCTTTGCCACACAAACACCACATTGCTCTTGACACATATAGCCTCGTTTTGGTGCTTAAATCAGTGACGTGAAATCCAAGATGGCGGGCCGTGACAAAAGGAATATCGCATGAAAACGAGGTTATATGTGTAAAAGGTAATATGGCGGCCCCGTAGGTGAATCTTACTAGTACTTACTACGACAGGTCCTGCCTTCATCTTCAGTGTTGTATCCCACGCCACAAAAACAGTGGTAGCTGCCTGGTGTATTGATACATGTATGGGCACAACCGCCATTGCTCTCCGAGCACTCGTCCTTATCTAGACAAATTATAACACAGTTCGTCAGCGGTCATGCATATTGGATTTCTGCCTTAAAGGGATCCTCTAAAGGAAAAACAATTTCACAGATGAAAGGGATATAGTTCGAGAGTCTGAAAACCGACTTAATTTGATTTAAAACAGTAAGGGCTTTGTTCAGCGAGTCGTCGAAATCACACTTTTTAAATTTGAAACAGCCATTTTGTGTGCGGTTGCTAGGCGATTTCAACCAGAATGTTCTTATTAAGTGTGTTCTTCTAAACAAAGTGTAGGTTTTTTTTAATACTAAGACTAATACTAATTATTAGCCTCGTTTGCTCGATCCGTACGGTAAGTTATGGATCCTCGTGTTTTCTTTTTCTTTTTTCATGGCCCGCGAGTTTCGCTCTTGGGCCATAAAAGGAAGGAAAAAACTCGGTCCATAACTTATCGTACGGACCTCGCACTCGGCTACTAAGAGGCATATAGTTCTCACCTGAACATGTCTGCACGTGCCCTAGAGTTTTGTTCACATAACCGACATTGCAAACACAGTTACCGTTCGTCTCATTATCGCACGGCTTTTCCCATTGTCTTTGTGTCAATGTTGTCCGCAGTCCTGGAATGTGCGTAATCATCGACATGAGTATACCCTAGAATCCAACATTGAAGCCCTGGGCTTATAAAACTTCTTAAAGCGGCTGCATTAAGGTTTGGAGGACTGGGTCGAGTGAACACAACTTGATTCTTTGTTACCGTAATCCGAAAGCAAGTTTTGTCGGAATTTTGGTTCTGTGTTCGAAAATCCAGGTTTATCTCAAGCATCCTTCTGTCATTTTTATTGTAGTTCCTAAATCACTTAGTATAATATATCGCAGTTAGATTTCTAGCTGCATTTTGTCTCAATTTGAGTTTTTACTTGTTTAAATGAG
>JANUFV010111239.1:2725-14246 GCA_024757865.1 Epizoanthus scotinus | reverse complement strand
TAGCAAATACACACTTAGTACCTCCCTCCCGGGACACATTATCATTTGACACATTTGTCATCTATGTAGAAGTAAAGTCTGCCTTCAATCTAAGAGGGGGTGGGGTGAATTTATATTATACTGTAGTCTGTGAACATTGCTTCTCCAGCCGAGGCCATACTCGAAGACGCACAGGTGGTTGTTGGGTGAGTGGAAAAGTGTCCTACTTTTCCACTCGCCTTTTCCACTCGCCTGGAGGAATAATCTTCAAGTTGAGGGGTAAAGTATGTTATGCTGTGAATTGATATATGTCATATTTTTTACCAGAGTTCTTGACATTCTCGAGCAAAATGTATCCAGTCAGGAAACCAGTGATGATGTTGTGATAACAAAACTTCTTCAAGTGATTGGAAATATTGAAGTCATGAGGACAATCGTCAAGTCTCCTGATATTGTTGGCAAATTACTCGCACAGATAGTCGATTTGCTACCTCCTGTTACTCCTTCACAAGGTCAGCTGGGTTGAAATCAATTCATTTTATATCAGACTTGTTTCTTATGAACTGTATTATCATTTTAGCAGTGAAGGGCTATAACAAAGTTAGTTTGAAATATGCTTTACATTTTGTATTACATTTTGTTTTCCCTCAATTTATTCTCACAATGCAACAGTAACACGGATTTTGAAAGTAAATCAAGGCAAAACCATATGTAGTTTATATAATTATGTATAGTTTTCTTAAGCCAGCTACAAGAATAATAAATGTAAACAAACTGTGACATAATAGTGAAATACTGGCGGTAAATGTCTGGGAGTCCCAGATTCAAGATAAACCCAAAACTTTCAAATGTAAAAACTGAAAAGTTAAGCCCACCTGAAAATAACTCCATTATTGGCTTATAAATATTATTTTGTATATTATATAAATAGATGTACTTTTCAGAAAATATGGTTAATTTATGTTCAGGAAAAGTCCTTGAATTTCATGTTCAGTTAAGAGTGTCAACACTGTCTGGGGGAACCCAGTGGGGGTGCAGCAATTTTCTGAGAATGTCCTACCCCTGGGCTTAGCGAGGTCACAGATTTACTAGCCCAACAAACTCAACTACTAGCCCAATGTCAATTGATCACAATAAAATGACTGTAAAACATGCATCTCATTAATTTACTAGCCCAGGGGCTAAGTTCTCATAAAATGACTGTAAAACATGCATATATGCATCTCATTATTACTAGCCCAGGGGTTTTCTACACCCCTGCCTGTCAACATGACTGAGCTGCCTGTCAACATGACTGAGCTGTTGGCAACCCTGTAACACAAATTTGCTAGTCCTGGGTGTGGGGCCAGGGGTTTTCTACACCCCTGCCTGTCAACATGACTGAGCTGTTGGCAACTCAGTAACACAAACTGAGTTGTAAGAACAAGTCATGATAAGATGTTCAGAAAGACTGACAGACCATTAATCAATTCTACTCTTTCACAGAAATGTCACATTCCCTTGAAGTGAGATGGAGAGCCATGGGTGTAGTCCATCAATTTATACAACTTACTAACCCAAGACTGGACTTTAAAGATATCGCTGCGATGTGGGACAGGGGCTGCTGTCATCCTAGCCAAGTAGCTCAGTTGCACAAAGTTGTGATACAGACATTCAGAAATCATCTTGCTTCTCTTGGATTCTAAAGTCTAACCCGCCTTCAACTTCAACTAAAGTTTGAGTAGAACATGCTCTCAAACACTGACCCTCAGTGTATTACCCCAAGCCAGTTTATGACAGTAGTATTATATGATTTTGTCATTTTTTTTCAATTATGTTGATATAATATGTATTCATGACCGAAGTTTGTCACTAAATAATGCCATATAGGTTCTCTGAGGAAATCGATTGATCTGTTAACAAATATTTTCAGTCAAGGAAAGTTGTACCCTGTCAAAGGTTCAATATCAATTATTTATTATATTGAACCTTGTTTAAAATCACAAGTCAAAACATTTTTTATGACAGCAATTCCAAAAATAATAAATGATTCCCTGTTTGGCAAGCACACCCATGTTATAGTTTAGATAATAGGTTGCAGGGAGTGCCTCTGACCTCCATGTTGGGCCAATCTAGAGAGCACTCATAATTTATGGGGTTGGGGGCCATAAAGGGGCTTTACATTTTGAAAGTATATTTTTAGGTGCCCCCCCCCCCCCTACTGAAACCTTGCTCCTCTAACTGAAACCTTTTATATCTATCTGCGATATCTGCAGGAGAAAATGCATGGCTGACCCCATTTAACATCCCAATACCCCCACCCATAAATTATGAATGCTCCCTTACCCTTCTATTACGAAAAGTCAAACCTGGAACAACAATATCGTTTAGCACTCTCATATTCACAGACCCAGGATAAGAGCTGGCAGCCCCACAAGTGAAAGGGCCTTGGGAACAAGGCTGAAGGTCGGCTGAAGAACTGGCCCCCAATGCCCTTCTGTAATATTAGGCAAGTGATCAATTTATGATTTTCAGCATTTTTAAAATGGGTGTACAAATAAAATCAAGCGAAAGCAAGATCAAAACTAAAAGATTATTGGTCACTCTGTTTTGAACTGGAAACTGACCAGTCAGATCAACTGTGATCTTTAATTTGTCATGTGTTACAAAATAATGCAAGTGATAAATTATACACACAAGGCCAAATCATTTTCAAAACTTGATTTATTCAATAATTTAGAATTCATTATACCAACAAAGAGGGAAAGGGCTTCTTTGTAGGATCCTCTGCATTTAAACAATTCATATCACACAACAGTTCCACAAGACAGATTTCTGTTAATTTCAAGTCAACAGCATCGACTGCTGCTTCTACTCATTTTAAAATGAAGACACACTTGAACACCCCCTCCCCTCCCTCCAAATAACGACCAACTTCAAATATCTTCTAACAAAATGTTTATTTTGAACTTTTTACACACACAAATTTTCGTCAACTTTGAGAAAATAGATTTATAAAGACATCGCACACAAAAGTAATGCGCCAGAAAAGATTAGCTATACAAATCTCTAAAGAATCTTTGTCCGTCCATGTTTTATTTTTTATGGTTTTGTTGTTTTTCTCTTACGAGGCTGAAGAGCAGTCTTGTCAGTCCAAAATTCGATTTTTTTTTTTAAGTGTTAGCTTAGAAGCACTTTCGGTGAACAATGCTTGGGCCAGACTCGTCATATTCCTGCTTTGAGATCCACATCTGTTGGAAGGTGGAGAGGGAAGCGAGGATGGAGCCTCCGATCCATACAGAGTATTTCCTCTCTGGTGGGGAGATGATCTTGATCTTCATCGTTGGGGGAGCGAGGGCAGAGATTTCTTTCTGCATCCTGTCGGCAATACCTGGGTACATGGTGGAACCTCCAGACAGCACAGTGTTGGCATACAGATCCTTACGGATATCGACGTCACACTTCATGATGGAATTGTATGTGGTCTCATGGATACCAGCAGATTCCATACCCAAGAATGCGGGCTGGAACATGGCCTCTGGGCAACGGAATCGCTCATTTCCAATGGTGATGACTTGTCCATCAGGAAGCTCGTAACTCTTCTCCAAGCTGGAGCTGCTTGCAGCAGTCTGCATCTCCTGCTCGAAGTCGAGAGCAACATAGCAGAGCTTCTCCTTGATGTCACGCACAATTTCACGCTCAGCTGTGGTGGTGAAAGAGTAGCCACGCTCGGTCAGGATCTTCATCAGGTAGTCGGTCAAGTCCCTGCCAGCCAGATCAAGACGGAGGATGGCGTGGGGGAGAGCATAACCCTCATAGATGGGTACTGTGTGGGTCACACCATCTCCAGAGTCCATGACAATACCAGTAGTTCGGCCAGAGGCGTACAGAGACAGCACAGCCTGGATTGCCACATACATGGCTGGTGTGTTGAAGGTCTCGAACATGATCTACAATAAACCAACCAACAATATTAACTTTTATATATATATGAAGAGCTATACATGCAAAGCACCATTTTTAACAGCTACAAATCAAATAAAACTTAATATAAATGAAACAAAATCAAAATATTCTAGACTTTTTATGTATTGGAAAAGAGAAAATAGTTTTCTGATATTCCAAAATGTTGTTTTAATACATGTTCTGGTTGTAAATGTAATTATATAAAAAATGAAATACAAGCCAGATAAAGAAAGGCCTTTACAAGCCATAACGAATGCTGGTTCTACTTCCTCCACAAAGTATAACACAAAAAATTATCGGCGTTTTAAACGGCATGCAGGAATAACCTGCAACAAAACAGGTTAAACTTCTCGTTCATTTCAAAGTCTTTTCGAACTAGCTCTCATGAATATTAAATAATTATTCAGCCGAGTAATAATAAAAACATGAGGGCGACTTTTCATCTCCATCTGACCAATCCCAAGCATTTACTTCCATAAATGGTCATAAACATTGTACTTTCACCCCAAACAAACTTCAATCTTCATCATCTGATTTCCTTGTCACGAAGAAATATTTAATTTTCTGTCTGAAACGACAAATTTATGAACCGCAGCATCCAAAATTAAACGGAAATAAGTGGTAAAAATTATGTTGTCTTTTCCAAGCAAGCAAGGAAATTTGTGACCTTTCAGTGACAAAAGGAATATAGTCAATTGTTCTTCGCACAGTACAGGCTTTTTCAACAGAGCGTCATAAAATCTACAGATTGTTAAACTTGCAGGAACTGACGAGGGATTTTCCAACCCTCTCTAAATTTTATGGTTACGTTTTATGTTCCCCTTCAACTGATGGGTTTTGTAAATAAATATTCAAAAATGGTATGCACGTGTTTCTCGAAGACCAAACCAGCTGAGCCGTGAAGATTGTAACACAACTCGATAGTTGCAAGTGAAGCCACATGCATTATAAATTCGAAATATATTAAACGTCGACCCCGAGCCGCCGACCATTTCTCCTCCGTTTTACAATCTTTGCTTTACAAGACTCTCTTATTTTGCTACAACGCGATATCGAAAATGCTAAAGAAAAACCAAAATTATAGAGCTGACATGAAATGTCCAAAAGTTCTCATCGATTCGAATCGTCCACGTGAACAGTCGACAGAACCGAGAACACAAGTGACAAGTTATATAATATATTATATTCATATAGATCTTCTTCCCCAGAGAGGCTTTTCATCAGATAATTTTGAACACAAAATATTTAAATAAAAGACAGAGAGTGTACTGGTCTATAAACTATTTTAGTTTAACATAAGCTTCAAAACATTGGCAATTTGGAAACAATGAGTGAGTGACGATTTTTGGACTGACTGGAGGTTAACGCCTTCTTAATTCTGACCGCCGCCCTACCTTCTGCTCTTAGAATACGATGATTTACTGTAAAATGGTAGCTCAACTTACCTGTGTCATTTTTTCTCTGTTAGCCTTGGGGTTAAGTGGAGCTTCTGTCAGTAAAACGGGGTGCTCTTCGGGGGCGACTCGAAGTTCGTTGTAGAAAGTGTGATGCCAGATCTGAAACAAGAAAATGTACGTCGGTATTGGTGCGAGCTTGGGGGATCACACAAGCAAAGAGGGCTATAGTTTCAATTTTATTTAAACGTACCTTCTCCATGTCATCCCAGTTTGTGACGATTCCGTGTTCGATTGGGTATTTTAGTGTGAGGATACCTCTCTTACTCTGAGCTTCGTCTCCAACATACGAGTCTTTCTGACCCATACCAACCATCACACCTTGATGGCGAGGACGACCAACGATGGAGGGGAAAACTGCTCGTGGTGCATCGTCTCCAGCGAAACCGGCCTTGCACATACCGGAGCCGTTGTCGATAACCAAAGCTGCAACATCCTCATCTGCCATTTTGAAATTTTAGTTTGTAACGTGCGAAGAAACTAGAAACACAGTGTTCACCGTCTGCTTAATGCCTCAAAGACAAACCCAACAGCTCTGCACCTGAGTTTTAAAAGCCGCGAGACAATATGCACCACAAATGTTACCATATTTGGTTATGTGCATGTATCAGTTTATATCGAACACAATTACACTGGCTGATGGGGGAGGCGGACGGGGGATTGTTGTCACGGTAACGGGTGGCTACTCTGCACCGGAAGTAGCTGGTAGGAACTGGTCACCATTACAAATTTATAACTCGTTGCGTGGACATCTGACAATTTAAAGTTTTGTTTTCCTTATACTGAGCAGAAGCTCTTCACCATAAAATTTCTAGTAGCTAGAACTAAAGCAGTAGTTAATATAATATTGTGTGATTATTTTTTTTGGCTAAGAATACAACAATTTTGATGAAATGAGCTACAAATGACAGTTATCTCATTCTCCTGGGCCAGACTTTGACATGACGTAAACAATCGCAGCTAGAGGAAACTAGACTTCCCAAAATGCGGAAAGTCCTGAGCTGGGATTGTTTCAGACCTTATAAGGCTATAATATATTTCATGAAAGTAAGTACATTTTATCCGGTTAAATTTGCTCATGATACAACGGTGAGCTGAGTTCGGGAATTTCATGGATTCCAGCTCGTTTCACAACCCGACTTGCATCAGAACATGTTTTTGTGTTACCATATATGGTCTCAAATCCAGTCAAGGTGACGCACAACAACAAGCAAAGTCAGCTGAAAAAATAAATAAACAAACAAGCTGCTGCAAAATATCGTATTCTTAGCCTTTCTGTGATCTTGTTCTGCTGGGTTAGCCCCACACAAATCTAGTGCTTGCAAAAATCCAGAGTTATAATTTTTTGGAAATTTGCATATATGCATACTAAAATGTTTCAAAGCTCTAGCACTTTGAGCTGACCAACCGGAAAACGCCCCGAAATATCTAGAATGTGTAACATACGTTCCTTCGATAAACTTTACGTTGTACGCAGACAATTGGTCCTTTGAATAATAAAACTGTCAAACATCGCCAAAATTTGGCAAATTATTTCCACCAGTATTACAAACAGACGGATTGATAATGCACGGACCGGCTGAGCGAGGCAGAGAAAGATCGTTTATTACAAAGAAATCAATATTTAATGCTAGGCAGACACACGAACATCATTACTATTCAATGCATAGACACGATGTCACGAGATTTGACAGAATAAGAGTTAAAGAGACAGGTTCTGAAGCACAGACTGCTGATATAGCACGTACTTCGAGCCGGGACCGAGTTGATTTAAAGGCGCCACAGTACCGTCATGGCAACAGCCTGGCTAGTGGGAAGGGTCAAGAACTCGGGGTGACGTGACTTACATACCTCGCACACACGCAAACCAATTATGTTAGCGCGCACGTATGCAAATTTATCAATTTCAGCGAAAAAACCCGGTGAGATGATGTGACTGCATGGGCTATAAAAGCGTTATATTTCTACTGAACCGCATGATTCAGTTCAGTTGCAGCAACTGTAAATCATGCTTTTAGTTTTATCGAGTTTAATAGCATTTGTGCTGTAGCTTTTGCCTTTAAGGCAAGTTGTGGGTGATACCGGGCACGTGTCATATTCAATATACTCAGCGATAACACCAACAGGAAAAGGATTTGTCTGTCCAACCCGATATCGGATGCATAGTCTATACATAACGTACATTGACATGGTATTTAAAAGGGTTTTTTTAAACAGATATTCTCATTTTATTCATGGTCTAAAATACTCAACTTTTGTGAGCGTAGACCGTGAATAGTAAATCACCAAATGTATAATGTAGGATAAAAAAAACATTTTCAAACTACAAGGCGTTTAAACTTCAGCGAATCCTGTTTTTTAGAGATTATCTTTTCGACAGGCCTCACTCTTACTTGAGGAAGTAATTTAGCCTATCATCATGTATAGCACACTGTTTCATTAGCATAAACTATGAATTTCCTTATTTTTAAAAGGAAAATATATTTCTTATCAAGTAATTTAACTCGTCGCACTGTTGAGTGTTGGGGTTATAAAACTGCCTGGCTCGTCAGTTTGCGCGCGGGCGCCAGGAGAATGTGTTATCGCGACAATCCAGAGATTTTTTGGCTATTTTAACAAACCAAATCTCCTTGTAGTTATTTCTCCTTCTTAGGTCAACAAAATCGGAAACCGTGGGGTTGTCCGTGAGGTTTCACGGAAATGCGTTGATACTAGTGTTTAATAGCTTCAATAGGTTTCAAAGGAAGTAACTCTCTTAATTAACTGAAATACTTTCCAGGCTACAAACGAGTCAAAACTGTGCCTTATAAAATCCCCGTTCTTCCTCCTGGAAACCATATTAAAAGCAAACTATTAAGGTTACGATCCGCATGAAGGTCGGTAAGGTTTCCGCTGACGAAACGAACCCTACTTCCGGGAACCTGATGAAGCCAGAGGGTGTTGAAATAAAATTCTTAATCGTGTTACACTTGTCCCCCATCAGCTGAATTGCGAACAGATGAATCTTGCCATTTTTGTTTGTGCAAAAGTACTTGCCTGCAAACAAGCTCATTTATTCGAAATTTGGGGCGATGGGGGCAGGGGGTGGGGAAGGGAAGGCAGCAAAACTACCGACTTACACAATTTCTGTCATTTCTGGGGCCACTGTGTCATCGTGTTTGCCCTTCTTTTGGCTACGTCGGTTACACGTTAATTCCACACTATCTACATAATTCCTTGCGCAAGACAAGACTATTCAACTTGAAATCGTTACAAAAATATTGCACCTCTTTTAATCTACACTTATTTCCTTGCTTTGATATTGTCACACAGATTTCACGGCGCACGTCGGTTTTCACCTGCGGACATGGCGCAAGACAGCAGAGGGTCACGCTTCGCCATTATAAAATAGTTGAGCTGAACTTCTTCATGTATTTTAGTCGTCCTTCTAACCACTTGATAAGAGTTGTGATTTATTTCAGGGTTATGTCATCTGTACAATGGAAATATAAAAAGAAAGTAAGAATGTCGATCGGCTTCCTATTCTTGAATTAAGAAGGCGTCTCAAGCCAAAGGGGTTCGGGCTTCCGTTGAAATATTGGGATATCGATATTGTCACAGAGCGCGCCTGTCGTCACAAAGGGCGTTCATTTCGCAAGACATGTTGTGTCACTATCTGTAAGTCCGTAATTTAGGGGAAGACAACTCACAATGTTGTATTCGTGGGGCCTTCCAATCTGTATTGATGTATGTATGTGTGTCTGTGTGTATGTATATTGTATGTATGTATGAATAAGTCTGTATGTATGTATGTATGTGTGTGTACGTACGTACGTATATATATATATATGTGTGTGTTTATGTATGAATATGTTGTATGCGTGTGTATACGCGTGTGTGTACACGCGTACACGCGTGTAATCGTGCGTGCCATTCAGACCACCTATACCCAGATAAAAGTTAAAACAAACCCTCTGTTATCAGAGAAAAGTCGCCAACGCTATTTGTGATAATTTCACCAAGTGTTCAACAAGTTCAGGTAGCATCTCGCAGTTATCTTATCGCAGATAGATTTCTGTCGCAATACATTTTATTACATACACATGTCAGGAGGAACCCTAAATTTTAAATTCTGCCAAATCGCCTCCAATGGCCCCAGAACTACTTACAAGACTCAGTGGAGCATCAAATGAGGTAAGTTATCTTTATTTGTGCGATTTCACGATACCGATATTTTCCCCATACAAAGTCTTATAAATCTAAACAAGTTCAACCCAAATTACTATCTCCAAGCTTAGGCTGCCTATAAATATTTCCAGAGCCTTTTTTTGAAGTAAATATTGGTTCCATACTCCATCTGACAGTAATATTAATGTCGCTTAAGACCAGAGGCGACACAGCGACGCTGTTCACGACTCTTGTCCATGTATGTCAATGGCCTTTTATCGGTGGTATCAAGCGGCCTTTTAACCGAAGCTTCTGCTACAGTTATGCGATGGAGTGCGTTACACGACGTCACGCTTGCAAAGCGCCTGGAGTATCATGGGAACATGTACTCCCTTTACAGCGTTATTCGTTACGCCTTGGGACCAAAAATACGAAACCAAACCAACCAGTCGACTTTATTATTAAATTTCGTCTTTACACGGACTATAAAAGGCTTAGTGGTGAGATCAAGGACGAATAAATATTCCTGTTTTTAAGATATTAATGTCGTAGTATATGGCATTAATTATCGGTCAGTTTATGGACAGGTAGCCTTGTTTGGATATGTGCTCAAACATCTTTTTGTCAAACATATTACAAAAAAAATCACCCGGGGGTAGAAATAAAGAGCCAACGTTAAAATGAGACATATATTTCAGCCAATATCTGCTCACGGAAGTCTACATTTGCCCATATATGGCCATGTATGTCCATGTTTACCCATATATGTCCATCTTTGACCATGGAGCTCTGTAATACTTAGCTTTTGACAGTCCCGCATTCTTAAATTATATTGTCAAAGGCATACATTGTCCCCGGAGTTACCTATCTTCAGTGTTAGATGAAACTATATTCATTCATAATATAGTCGCCATTTGATCCCCCAAGATGTTTTGAACGTTTAAAATCGTATTCAAAGCAAAGCAAAGCAAAGTATAAGATGGCGTGCGAGACCGCGTGTCTGTGCAAACTTTTAAAAAAATATCTTGTGCGCGGATGAAAACACTCTAGACAGATTGTCCATTGATGGCAACATTTATTTTTTGGAAATCAGCGAACTATGTTATTATACAAAAAAGCGACCGTTTCCTGACTAAATAGGACTTTGAAGTACCAAAGTAACTTCACGGCAATGCATGAGCAGCATGCAATACAACCCTCAGTTCTGAGCTTCATTTTTCCTTCTGCTGCCCGTACAATAGCGTGACGTCATTTGTGCACTATAATAAACCCGGAAAGCATCGCGTAATTGCTGCACTATAAGGTGGTATGCTTGTGGAACAGTACTTCAGATTTAAAAACTCCTTTACAGCTCTAGCGACTGATTATGAAGCAAACGCTACTCCTAGACAAGACGGAGTAGCCTAACTTTCAGGGCTCACATATGTCCTCAAAAGCTGGTCTTCGGGTGAAGAACCGGTTCAACTGAGGTATGTTCTAAAAAGTTGGCTTTCGGGGTAATAGGTGATCAGTGATAAGACTGAACGGCGTCAATGCTGCCACAGCGAATGATACTTGACAAGCAATCACCCTCCTTTTCCCACAAAACGAAAACTACCGGTAAGAATAATTTTATGTTAATTATAGTAATTTCATGTAATATTAGTATATTTATCATGATATATTTTGTTATGGCGTCCCCAATTAGCTTTATAGCTAAATATCATTGACACTTTAATACAGTTTATGTATGTACGTTCTGTTGCAACGAATTAAGGTAGAACTCATTCCTGCTTTCTGAATGGATTTTAGCTATCGCCCTGGAAGGAGTGTTAAGCCGGGATCAAACGAACAGGAGAGTTGATGGGAGTTAACATTTTGAGAGTTGCATGAGAGTTGTACGAAAGTTCGTCAACTGGTCAAACGAGCAAAAACTCATTAAAAAACACATGTTCAAACGTAATGAGAGCGCGAGTGTTGGCGGTCAAACGTGAGCGAGAGTTTGAACTCTCATCAAC
>JANUFV010111128.1:0-16706 GCA_024757865.1 Epizoanthus scotinus | reverse complement strand
GGTGGCTAAAGACATCAGATATTAAAAATAGTATAGTAACCTTTTGAAAAATCCACATAGATATATATCATTTAGAACTTTCAAAATAACTCTCTGCTTGTATATTTATATATTTCACTTCATATTGCTTCCTACAAAACAATTCTAACAGTGTGACTGTTATCTTGTTTTTACCCTTTTGATGTTACATGCATAGTAAATGGAAAGATCCATTAGAGGATTTCTATCTTTCGTTTCATGAGACGTGTGATAAAAACTGAAACATATTAAAGGAGCTATGTCACGGTAATGTGCATGCTCGCTCGGATTTAGCTTATTTAATGTCTAGCCTGGACCAAAATGTAATTGAGAATTTGTAGTCCGTTTTAATCTTCCCTAATTTTAACCATCCACGGTTTTTTTCCACGGTAACATGTTAATTTTAGATTTCCTTTGATTTGTAGAGAATTTCATACATCGTAAAAATGCCTTAGTCCTTTAACGTAATCGCAAGAATGAAAATAATTAGGCCACTCAAAGGTAACTACTGTAACTTAAGTTTATTTAGCCGTAATTTATCTGTACTTACATTAGGACAACTTACATGATTAGCTTCTGTATTTGTCTAGATTCTACATTATTATTATGCACAAACATCGGTATAATAATATCACATTTACAGAAAAATGTAATATTTGTGTTTTGTATTTCCATTATAAATGTGTTTTCAATTTTGCAGAATCATTTGTATTGAGAGACGATAGCTTTTCCAAGAACCTGTTCTATTTAATACTTGGTCGTTCGATAAGTAGAATATCTGTCCCATTCTTTTGATGATACAAAATATGAAACCGCTACCATAAACACAATGTTTTTGAAACAATATGGATTTAGTGGTTAACATTGACTTGCTCTCATTGGTATCTTTTTGGCCAAATGTGACAGTATAATAGATCTTTATTTTAAAGGAGTCCTTTCATGTTTCTGTAATCCACGAGAAGCTACATAGTTTTCACAATACAAATGACCATATATATTAGGATACACAGATTTTAATCGAGTCTGGATGTATTTTTATTTTATTGTTTTTGCGAGCATTCTTGAGATGTTCCTATTTCAATTAGAGATAATAACAGAAGAAATCCCTCAGAACAGATCTATTTAATCGATATCAAACACGCCAACAATTGGGAATAGAAAATACTGATATGACAACTAGAAATGTATGCCTATAATATCTGAGGAAAAATATTGGACAAATATTCAATCGTCTTTCCCAACTTACTCAAATGGAAAACAATATTTTTATGCAAATTTTAGCCTTCTTAGTCTTGACGTTCACATAAAAGAGGTTCATATAAGAAAAAGGAGTGTACTTCGTTTATCGTTCTATATCTTAAACTGATACTTCGGTACAGATATTAATCAATACATTCATCAAATTCAAATATCGTCAATATATCTTCAACCCAAGAATTGCATCAAAATATGTTCCTTGCTCCATCTGTAATCAGATCCATGGCCGTTATAATTCAAGTTGTGCAACGCTCTGACATACGAAGTGTCCTTGTCAATATGAATCGAGCAGTGGCTTGGGAAAAAATCAACAAATCCCAACTGGTCAATACGCCGCTCCTTTTCCGAGTATCCCAGGTCTGTATGCATAGAACAAGTATTGCTTGTAAATCCACTTCCATTTGAAATGTCTCTATAATATCAATACTCAGCGCGTCCCTGAGTTGTTCTTTCTCGATGACGTTGGATAACTTTTAGTCTTGTATTTTTATCTAACGTTTTTGTTTGAGTTACTTTCATTTCCTTTCTGCTTATTCCTTCGTATGACGTCTTGTCGAGGTTTTGATGTACCCTTTCGTCTTCTTCGTAGATTGTTTCAAGCGTCATTAAAGTTTTATGACAAAGATAATTACCACACAAACGAGGCATTTTTCACAGCTTAAATCACTTAGCTTGAAAATTGAAAGTACTTCATTCGGGTGTTTGATGCGTACCATTTAGATTCATAAGGGGCTTTCGCTATTTAATCTATCCATCTACAGACTTCCTGAACAATATTCTTAGCCAAAAATGTCTGCCAGCCAGATGTATACGCATTTATATAATCATTGAGTTCGCTCCTGTAATTAATCCGTATGACCTGCGTATTGGTCACGTATTCATAATTATACAAAAACTATAAAAAGGTACGCCGGTCTTGGCTAAATCCATCTTACATATAATAAATGCACATTTATACTCTACTATATTCACACGATAACGTGTCATCAAACTTCCTGCAAAGTCGGAGTTTATAAACAACATTGTTTACTACAATTGCATCACGTCCGCGACCATGACCTTACTTTGGATGTGAGACCTACTCGTTAATGAAAACATCACGTACAGAGGCTATGAATCCGTTTGCCGTCTGCGTTGATTATGCTATATTATAACAATTCCATCTCACAACGGACATTTCAGCTATTTTTGTGGTACTACAATTAGGCTACTTTTCAATATTTTCCCTATAAATAGCACAAAATTTCATTATCAAAATAATTAATTAACTTGTTCGATTTTTATATCACGAAATCAACAATTAATTTTGAGCACGTAGCTATTATTGATCTGTCTTTTCTGTGTGTGTTTGTAGTTTTTATCAGTACGCGGCATTGTAAGTGCTTTATAAATATATTTCATCTTTTTCTAATTTTTAAGTTTGTATCTATGTAGAAAGCATTAATTATTTGATGCGTTTTTAGGAAATAAAGTATTATTACTATTATTACTATAACTATATTATTCTGGCTACCTGATAAGCTACCACATAATCCACAAATCTCAACTTACAACTTGAAAGTAACATACATATATACATACATACATACATACATACATACATACATACATTCATACATACATACATACATACATACATACATACATACATACATACATACATACATACATACATACATACATACATCAACTGTTACCAGACTTAACATCAACTATTACCAGGAATGGCATCAACTGTTGCCAGGAATGGCATCGACTGTTACTAAGAATGGCATCGACTGTTACTAGGAATGGCATCGACTGTTACCAGGAATGGCATCAACTGTTACCAGGAATGACATCGACTGTTACTAAGAATGGCATCGACTGTTACTAGGAATGGCATCAACTGTTACCAGGAATGGCATCAACTGTTACCAGGAATGGCATCGACTGTTACCAGGAATGGCATCGACTGTTGCCAGGAATGGCATCGACTGTTGCCAGGAATGGCATCAACTGTTACCAGGAATGGCATTAAACGTTAGATAGAGGAATGGCATCAACTGTTACCAGGAAAGTCATCGACTGTTATCAGGAATGGCATCGACTGTTACCAGGAATGGCATCAACTGTTACCAGGAATGGCATCGACTGTTGCCAGGAATGGCATCGACTGTTGCCAGGAATGGCATTAACTGTTACCAGGAATGGCATCGACTGTTGCCATGAATGGCAACGACTGTTACCAGGAATGGCATCAACTTTTACCAGAAATGGCATCGACTGTTACCAGGAATGGCATCAACCGTTAGCTAGGGGAATGGCATCAACTGTTACCAGGAAAGTCATCGACTGTTACCAGGAATGGCATCGACTCTTACCAGGAATGGCATCAACTGTTACTAGGAATAGCATCGAACGTTAAAGGAGCGGTATTGACTGCTAAAAGGAGTGGCCTCAACTGTTACCAGACTTGGCATCGACCGTTACCAGAAATAGCATCGACTGTTTCTAGGAATGGCATCGACCGTTACAGAAATGGCAACGACTGTTACCAGGACTGGCATCGACTTCTACCAGGAATGGTATCAACTGTTACCATGAATGGCATCCACTGTTTCCAGGAATGGCATCCACTGTTACCGGGAATGGCATCGATTGTTGCCAAGAATGTCATCGTCTGTCACTAGGAATGGCATCGACTGTTACCAGGGTTGGCATCGAGTGTTACCAGGAATGTTATCAACTGCTACCATTATTGGTATCCAATGTTTTCATGAATGGCATCGACTGTTGCCAGGAATGTCATCGCCTGTCACTAGGAATGGTATGGAGCGCTAAGATTACAATATTTCTTAGAAAGATTTTTTTTAAGCACAGAGACCAAGATGCAAAATAGAGCTTCACTTTACACAGATGTAAGGCATGGAAGTGAATAGCCTTGATGTTAGTAGTTTGATTAGTCAATCAGAACAGCCAAAAATCGCTATTCGCTTGTTTGGTAAATACTAATTTAAAATATTCTGAATCATTATGATCGGATTCTTACTCCATTCCTATTTTGATAGAGCTCGGAAATGAATTTAAAAGTTGGCAATGTTTGTTTTGATGGAACGATTGCTTGTGTTGGGTTGTGCCACCTCATGCTGCTATATGTCACATTGGTCTCAGTTAAATATCATCCATGCCGACGTAAATATTGGAAAATGTTTGTAACTGTTGTAAAATCTAACCGTCAAATGTGATTTCATTTACAAGAGCAACAGAATGTCAATTGAAACGCCTGTTCTAGGTCAAAGTTTTCTGGAAGTGTTCTAATTAATTTTAAAATTGAAAACGTGCGACCCCTGCTGATGGGACCTTTGTCTTAAAAAATAATACAAAAAGTAAAACTGCTTACAAAACGGAAGGTAATTACAATATTTTAATGCAAAAAGGTGGAAGACCTTTTCAACTTTGCACTTGTACTATCCAGTGATCTGGAAATGCTTTTGGAATGCTTCTATAATACCGTTATATATTTGCATATAAAACAAAATAATTTGTTTAAAACAAATTACACAAAGTACACAATAGTCTGTGAGTATGCGATATGAATTATGTTCAAAATGTAAAACATTTGTTTATGAGTGTTACGTTAGAATATGCCTGATTAAACGAGTTCAAGTTGTGGAAATTTTATCTGAGTTTTGCACCTAGCACGATACGTAGTTTGTGAATGATTAATTATTCATTTCATGCAAAGACAATGATCATTATTTATTTATCTATTTCTTAGGACAGAACAATGTCGATACAAATCATTTGAATTTCCTATTTTTATTTATATGAACGTACAAAGAACTATCTTGAAAACTAATATATTTTGAAACGTGGATGGACAATATTTCTGCAGTATTAAGATGTGACATACAAGAAAAAGACTACTAAAAGAAATTAAATGACAATGTAGAAAAAGGAACAATTGCTGGTATGACGCTTGAAATTAAGTTTTGAGGCAATCTTGAAGTTGGCCCTCTCTCAGTTGGAAATAGTTTGTTTCCACAGAATAGAAATCACCTCAACATTTCCACTTAAAGAACGAAATATTTAATGCAATTTATTATTTTCTAGGTGTTGATGAAGTAAAAAATATAATAGACCCTTATGAAGCATTATTCAGTTTTGTATGCGCTCTTCGGTCAGCTACGTAACTTGTATGTTAATTGTATTTCACATCCCTGTGGTTACATGTATAATGTTTTAAGAGTAATTTGCTATTGTATCTGTCACCTGCACTGTATATTTAACACAAATTCAAGGAACAAACCTATTAGTTGTGGGAGATATTTTGTGCGCTACTGCGAATAACAGAAGCTTTCCTCCTAAGATACGAAAGTGAAACTATTCCTGTGTACAAACACCGGTTACAGAGGCCAAAAACAAACAAAGAAACAAAGAAACAAAGAAACAGACAAGAAAAAGACGAAGGGAACGAACGAAGACAAAAAGGAGAAGGCATTAAATTTCAGTAAACTTTGATACCATTTGTGTTTAGCAAACTCTTACGGTGTGTAGATCATCCTTCACTCTTCAGTGGTTTGGAAAACTTTACTAAATAATTCGAATGCAGCTGCAACAGTAAACAGGATTTTAGAAGAAGAACTAAAGAAGCTATGTCATCATCTCACTCGTGCTGTCACAATCATTCCGAGGAACAAACTAGCAACAGCAGCACGAGCAAAGTTGATCGCAACGGACCACAGAAACTCACACCTGCTGTTTCTTTAATGCAGAGAAACAGAAAACTAATGCGAAGTTTTAGCGAGCATGATTTTAGTGACATAGATCTCTTTTATGTAGCGAAAACATATCCAGATTTTTTTCAAGAGGATTCACTTGAAGAGGTTCATCGACAGCTGGAGTCAGCCAAGGATACTAGTGGAGAATCTTTACATGTTCACCGGGCTCAAAGGGATCTAAAAACAAAGCAACTCAGTGGTGCTCAAAACACGGACAAGAAAAAGAAGGAATATGACACCGATAAAGTGCTTCAGGCATTTGATATGTGATTTAAATATGCATCGCAAATACTTGATGGGAGGCGTGGAACGAACAACGCTGCGATACGTTTCTTGCTTTGAATCTTTGAGACGCTAATATCTTTTGTTACTCTTAATGCATTTTCCATGAAACTATTGTTTATAATGCTGCCCAAAATCAAGATCAGCAAAGAGACTTTATGAAGAAAAGATGATGTGATCGTGATAAAGAAACTGATTTTGCTATCCGAAGATATCTTAAAGGAAAGTTGAAAGTAGTATAGGTAATAGACACAAGAGCGAGAATCATTGCCCGGGATTTGAATCTAAAGAGTTTTGACATTTTCGGATGGCTTTTGAATTGATGAACACAATCTGGAAAGATTTATATATTATTATATTATGAAGGAACACTATACAGAATAATAATGAAGAGAACACAAGCCAAACCAAAACAACAATTACAAAACGATAACGTTTCTGTCAATGTAAGAAACCGTAATGTTTATGTTAAAATCTGCCCCAAAACCATGTAGCTTGTCTTCAATGTTATTCTTCCTAAACCTACTGTCTCGGTAAGTGGTGCTTTTCTTAATCATACAAATTAATTACTTGACCGTTTTGAAATGAGTGAGTGGAATATATTAACGATTTTAAACTTGAACTGAGCTACAGAATTACTTTAGCGAGCTTCAATTATATCGAATAACTTCGTTGATATTTGTTTCGTATAGCTGTGTACATTTATGTATAGAATGCAACGATCATCAGCTATAACGAAAAAGCCCATTACGTTTTCTAATGGGGAATATTATATCTAAGCTATAAAATAGAATTGGTGGTTATATTTAGATTTTCTAATCAGTGGAGGTTAACGCTGTAAATAATCTATCAATGTGTGAAAATATTACGTTCACTTTGAAATTCAAATAAAACAAATGATAAGAAATGTTTATGTTCCTCTTTTAGCATTAGTGGCACAGATGAATTGGCATGTTGGATTATCTGGGAAACAGATCCAATTGTAGTTTTAGTATATCAAACTGACGATTTGAATAGAGAAATTTCAGTAGCAACTGTATGAACTTTACGCATATCAAATCAACGAAACATAAAACAAATCCGAAAACAAAAATCTTCATTATTATCTCTGTAGAGATCTGGTTTTGTACTTCCGTGATTGCCTTGTAATAAACCTAATCACTCTGGAAAGTCTGTAAAATAGGATGTGACAAAAACGTTTACATTAATGAAATATTTCTACAATTATTCCGTTGCTCTGGTGTCCATTAAAACGTTTGGAACTATATAAAGAAACTTCAATTGAGCAATTACGTTCAAACAAAAATTCCACGGACAAACACGGATTTAAATATAAGGACAGATCATTGCAAGTAATTTAAGGCACGAAGTCTATTATCAGGCAAAATGCATTTTGAAAAATTGCATATTCGTGCATCCATGCATGTATACATACATGGGTATACACACGTATTTTTATTGTCAAATACTCGGAGATGTTTACCGTGGAGCCCTTGGTGGATGTTGCTGCTACGTTCTGCAGCCCAAACAAATAATTCGTGGTTGGCTTTTGGTTTCAGCTGTTCAGTAGTTTGATATTCTTCTTTCGAACATCTTTGAAGAAATATCACAAAAACTTGTTTAGCGCCTGGCAAGGTATATTTAGACCCAGTTTTCTGAACACAAAATCTTTCGATTATCCTCAAGTCGAGCTGTTTCGTTTATTCTCCTTTTAAATAAAACTGTCATTTTGATTACTCGAATCGTGGTCGTCTTCGGTTATTGTGGGATAGAATTAAATTTCAAAATTAGGTAAATCAAAGTTGTCGTCTTTCAAAAATAATTGTTGAGATATTTTGGGCATTTTAACTGAAGCAAACTTACAGACCAGAAATTGACCAATCACAGCGCGCAAAATGAATCCACGTACTGTATATACCCGAAAGATATTATTTATGTGTATGTATATATTTTTTCTTTTCCTTCATTACTACTACTTCCTTTTTTTTTCTTTTTTTCTTTTTTTCTTTCTTTCTTCTTTTCAATGCTGACCCAAGCCAATAATCATCATGTATGGGTAGGCTGTATCGGTAAATAAATAAATAAAGTGAAGGAAAACACGAGGATCCATAACTTAACGTACGGACCTCGCACTCGGCTAATAAGAGGTAAATATGTTTCTCAACCTTACCATTTTTCTTAGTATAATGGTATATTCATCACGAGGCTAATATGATCTTTATTATATGTTTTATCTTGATAATTTGGAGCAACTGAGGGCGTGTAAACACATGAAAACATAAACAAATGACAGCCGCTTGAGAGTGAGAGGTCCGTACGGCAGTTTACGGACCTGAAATTGACCAATCACAGCGCGCGAAATTAATCAACCATTTAATAAAACTCGTGTTTGTTTAAAGTTATTGGAGTGGCCGTGGGAGCTAATTCTACTTTAAATACTTGTCTGATTATACCATAATAAACAATGATGTATTCTTCAATAAGATATATGTATTAACTTTTCTATTTTTCGTCCTCTTTTTCGAGTATTCTCTCTCTTTCTTTCCATTTCTTTAACTGTACATACTTTCCATTTCATTGTTTTTCTTTTCTTTTATTCCTATCTTTTCCCTTTTTCTCTTTTTTCTATCTTGATAACTTACTATATTTGATTTGATTTATTTTCTATACAATAGCTAAACCAGCTACTTCAATATAATGAATGTGCTTCTATAATATGTAAACATAACCCATAACTCCTAGAATAGTATGAAAAGGGGGTCCAAAAGTTTAAGGGTATCGTGTATGGTTATAAGTTATCATTTTTAGGCCTGTGTATTTTTTTAGGGTATGATTTTGATGCTGTTTATGTTGGCAAGTCACTTGTCAAGGTTAATACAAAAAGCCCCGCAATAATAGCCTGTGAAATGTATTTTTAAAATAAAACAGAAATTACCGTACTCAAGTAAAACACACTGATGAATACCTACCGCGAACTTATGTTTTCAGCCTTTGCTGTGTCTACATTTCTTCTACTTTTTTAGGGTACCCATTCTCAAGAAATTACTCGTTTTTCCAAAGAAACAGTCTATGCATTATTTTAGGGTACCAAATTTGGCCAAACTTTGGTATTTTTTTAAGTTTAGGATTAAGTTAATTTTTTCAGTCTCCACTTAGTCCTGTGATTGGAGCCGGGGATCCCGAGTTCAAGCCCAGTCTCCACTCAGTCCTGTGATTGGAGCCGGGGATCCCGAGCTCAAACCCAGTCTCCACTCAGTCCTGTGATTGGAGCCGGGGATCCCGAGTTCAAGCCCAGTCTCCTCTCAGTCCTGTGATTGGAGCCGGGGATCCCGAGCTCAAGCCCAGCTCACAACCAGGTTTTGTTAATAGCTGGCAGTAGCTGGCAGTAGCGGTTACAGCCGGTTGAGGATTCTAACGCCCTCGATTTAATTTCGGAGATCATCTTGAAAGTAGCTTACAGCTATAATTTGTCTCAGATTTTCCAGTCTCAGATTTTCCAGTCTCAGATTTTCCAGTCTCAGATTTTCTCAGTCCTCAGATTTTCCAGTTACAGATTTTCCTAACCCTAACCTTAACCCTAACCCTAGCCCTAACCCTAACTCTAACTGATAAAATAAATCTGAGACTTCAAAATCTGAGACCAACTATAACTTGGTCGTTAAACATAGCATTATTTATAATTGTATAGTTACACTGAATATCCAGCGCCCGTCGTTCTTCCCGCATACGTTAACATACGTTAAGTTAGTTATTTATAGCTGTTAAGTTACACATTTAATATAAAACGAATTTACCGTTTGTATTGATTCGCCGTACTAAATTTAAAAAATATAATAATATTTTAAAATATATGTATTAATAATAATAATAATAATAATAATAATAACAATATTAATAATAATAATAATAATAACAGTAATACCCCTCTTCATACTCAGACTGGTCATCTTTAGAGTTTCTATGTCCGGGTGGAGGTGAGGGCAAAGGGTTGAGAGGCAACAAGCGTCCTGTGTAACGTTTACATTAAACAATCCGTCTACCATCTTGTATAGACGATTTCCATGGCATCAGAACTAAGACACTTCTTCTTTGCAGAGCAATTGTCAAGGTTACCGTATATTTTTTTAACGACGGAAAGTATCAAAATTTAGTTTTGAGATGAACTAAATACCCTGCTACATGGGTTTTAATTTTTCAATATTCTAAATACTTTCCGACATACCGTGAATAAAAGATTTCACCGGAAGTAATATTTCTTTCCGATTTGTTATGGTGATGGACAGTAACTAATTTTGCGTTCGCGTGAAAGGATTGATAATTGATGTATGCATGAAGTTGATTTAGCTCCTTTAAAGTTTTTTTAGTCCGATATTGCTTCTTTTCTCTATATATAAATCGATGGTTAGCAAAATTTTAAACTGTTGTACCTGACCGCTAGCTATTCCATAAATCCTAAGACATCCTGGAGATGCGCAAAACCTTATTTTCGAAATGGAGAAAAGCAAGTCCCTTGCCACTGCTTCGCAATTTCAAACCAGACACATTCTTTATTTCTTGTCCTGTTTTGATGTGACAATTCTTGAAATACTAGTATTGTTTCATAAAGCTAGAAAAACCATTTTTTTAGAAAGTAAAGGTAAAGTAACTTTATTTAACGTCGGTAGTTCCGTCAACTGTGACAGCTGGTATCCATGGAAGCCGACGGTGCGCGCTTTCTACCCCCTCATTCTGTCAGTGCTCCGTTTTAAAGGTTCGTGTAATTAGTATATTTCTACCTTGAGAAACGTAAAAAACGATAAATACTGCATAAATTACGCAAAACCGATCAGTTGGGAACATAGTTATCATGACAATATTTTGCCCCCACAATCTAAGTTTAATCATATTACTTTCCAGATACACTTGAGGAAAATTCCAAAAAATGAGAACATATTAACTTTAATTGTCTAAACATTTGAAGTCTTTGAAATTGGTGCGCGCGTTGCCTCCTCCAGCCCCCCCCCTCCCCCCTCTCTCCCCTCCCACAATAGTCGGAATAGGGTTAAACTGAAGGTCTAGCTTGAGTTCCTAGAGAAATTACTTGTTTATCGGTGGAGTACACCTTCTCTTCTTCTCTTAGTTATCATTGCACAAAGATAATGTAAGATATAGTATGGTTTGTATTTATATATGCATATTTTTATTTTGATAAACATTTGTTTGCAGCAATTTTAGAGCTACATATTTAGGTACTAGGTATAGTTGTTCAAGATCTTTCTACCCGAAAGGGTCGTCGTCAGGAAATAGGAATTAATAAAATATGATTTTTGTTCAGAGTTGATTGCGCTATCCAACAGATATTACTTATCCATAGCTTATTTATCAAATTTTGGTCCAAGCTAGACATAAGTTAGGTCCATTTGCTGTCAAAATTGAGTTGCTCGTGTTTAAATACTTGGTTTTCATAACATATAACATTTTAACATTTCTTGTTATCCTGTTAAGCTTACAACTTGTGTTTCATGACTGTGAAGGCTTTGTTTCTGACATGACTAGAAACATGAGCATTACCGTGACGTAACCCCTTTAAACAACGGAGCTTAATATATAGGATTTGCATTGTTGTCTTGCTGTTAAATGTCGATCTCTGTCATTTCTATTGGCGGCTGTACCTCATACAGCACGTTGATAAATTCTCTTGTCGATACATCCTGCAAAAACATATTTTAAAAATAAACAAAATACAAGTTTCGTAAAATTAATCTATTCTAAGTATTCTCTTGTAGAGGCCCTTTCGGGCGGATTTTTCGGGCATAACGAACCCTACTATACTACACTAATCAAACATTATTATATTCGTTATTATTTCGGAATAATCTGAAAGATCGGAAAGATTCAGAGCTGGAGATTCTGAATGGAATATCACTTACCTTTTCTGTGAGAGATTTAGGAACTTGAGGAAGCAGAACAGTGCTGTCGGTAGTGAAGCCTTCAGAAGGAAAGCGCTCTCGCGATGGCGCCGTCAGGACTGATATCAAACGCATTTTTCTGCCAAGTAGGATAAGAAAGTAGTGACGAATTCTTCACTTTAAACCGGCAATTACTAGCAATTGTGAGTGGGCAGAAACGTGTGAATGTTTCGAAAATGTATTTGCATATCTATAATAATAACCGTTTTTTGGTACGTATTTTGAAAAGCCTGAGCTTACAATAATTTCTAAAATATTAGGTAAAAATTACTAATATAGCTATATAGGCCCATTTCAAATCAAAAGTTAGGAAGCAAAATGCAAGTGGAGTTTGGAACAATAACTGCAATCATACTATAGAATGAGATACTAATAGCACTACAGGTATTTCTATCACAAAATACACTTATACTGTTCATTTAAAAGACATTTTGACAGCGATATGTAATGGTATACATGCTAGTTTCAATACATTTCTCAGATAGTATCAGTTCATTCTAAATGTTTTTATCCCGTTTGCTTATAAACTCTCCCGGATATAACCCCTCCCCCCTCGTTTATAAGCCCACCCAAAACCCCTTATGAACAAATATAAGCCCAGGGCTTTAAGGTGGGGTTTTACGGTATCTTACCTTTGGTAAACACATCGAACTGCAATTATGCTGAGAAGCAGTATCAACAGAACACTGAACGTAGCAGTGACGTACACGACCGGGCTATACGGGGATTGTGGCCGTAATATGACTGCCGGATTAGAGGGGTGGAATGTGGCAGGGACAAGACTCGGGAGAATCCCATGGACGCTTAGGATGTGAGTCTCTGTCTCATTTTCGATTTGTTGTTTTCCTCTGTTTGCTACCTCTAGTAAGGTGTTAACTGAAAACGAGGCTGAAAGAAAGAAGCGATATATATTTGAGCAATGTAAAATAGACCGATTCTCTATAAAAAGTTATATCATAGATATTAAGGTCATACAGTTTGTATGATTAAAAGTATACGTTTTCGTACAACGTGTACATCTTCAAGTTTGGGAGGATAGAATTGGGTTTATATACTTTTAAAAGCCTTGATGAGTACAAAAGCTATCGTTTGATGTTAAGTTATCTCCTTGGGGAACAGTGAAAGGTGTAAAAAGAAAACTTGTTTGTTCAAATCCGGTTTCAGCTTCGCTATGTAAAGAGCTTCTAGAATTGTTCTGCGGGTCTATGAACTTGTGAAAGATAGAATTAACCATTGGAAGGTATATCTTGCGTTGTTGACAGAATGGTGTGCTGGTTCTGAGTATTTATTGGGCTCTTTATCCTCAGCTTGTATGATTGAGCAATTTTAGCAATTGCTAATTGTTGCAACATTTTAAATACTTGCTTCAAATATTTCACGCTGTTGGTTATCATAAAGCAAACGAGGTATTATTTTTTGTGCAAAATACAATCACATTCCACGGCTAGAAAACTATTGAAGAAGTGTGATTTTAAGACTTGCTTAAAAGTATGCCAAAGAAACAAGATCTGCTGAAATGCTTTTTTATATAAAAATGTTGGTTTTCAAAACCCTTTTGGTTTGTTGTACCTTGATATGATGTTGTGTTTTTGAAAATATACTTATGCTAACTACTACGTTTATGTACAAAAATATAATTTGTGTTATCTTTGATGAAATTGAAAAATTTTATTAACATGTTTAAACTTTAAATATATTGGTGTTACGTACCATTCGACGGCAGCTGTACTGATAACTCTACAGAAAATCCTTCATCCGACGATTGCACAATGTCTAGAGCCAGGCCAGTTTGATTGCTATAAATTAATACGTTTCAGTTAAGGTTCTAACAATTAACATCAAGAAATACTCAAAAAAGGTAAATTATCTGTCCATCCTCTAATGATATTTTTAAACAATAGACCGCAAGGCTTTGTGTAATTAGTTTTTGGCTGTACAATTATTTGAAGAAGCTACATTCTAAAGAGACTATACTTTCAACTTTTATTTCATGTGCGAACTTTATAACTGATGGTTAGTAGTACAAATTATAGATGCAGATTAATTTGTATGCAATGTATCTCGTAATATTAAGGGTCTTTCAATTATGACGTTAGCAATATATATATAAATGGTGTTGGATGTCATTAAAAAATAAGACATAATTGATTCATAATTGATTTTAAACTAAAAATTTAAAAATAATTATTGTTTACAACAACTACGATTACAGTTTAGACCATAGAAAAAAGTTTGCGACTTCAAAAAGTTCCAGGAAACATTTTGGAAAAACAAAAGATTCCAGAATTATATTTCAAATATTCTGTGATTATGCTCGCCCGATCTTTCTTCCTTCCCGGTTTGAATAGGATTGACATGGAAACACGATTAGCAATGATTTACTTACTCACTTAAGGAATTCCAATTCCCAGGACACTCCACTTTCGCGTGTTCACAATATTCATTAATTTTATTAACGAGGATTGCACGAATTGTGTCGATGATTTCTTGAAGATCCTGCAACAATTGCAGAAATACAGTGTTAGACCTTCTATTTAGGATTAGGGTTAGCTTTATTTTAATGAAACTTTTTCACAAGTAGGCGTTAAATCTATTATAAAAATGTTCTTTAACGCCTAAATCGGAAACTCTATGCGTTTACAATAATAGGTATTGAAAACTAATCTAATCTGCATGTAATAATACTTGTTTATTACGAACGTAGTAATTAAAACCTATATTTCTCTGCTGTCTACAATCTGGAAAATAAAAGCAAATTCCCAAAAAAATATTTGTGGTAATAGCAATGAAAGATGTACTATCTATTGTTTTATTGCGAGTATTACCTACCCTATCTTCTAGATCATCTCCTCCGAATTCAATGACAATAGAATTTGCTCCTTCATTGTTAGGTAGGGTGTTGGGAGTTATGGATGGTGTAGAGGCATCCAGAGAATTTGTATAATATGTACTGTTTTTCATCGCATGGTTGTGCAATGAGATTGTTGTAGTTGGGATATGACAAGTTATAGAGATTGCTTGAGTATCTGAATGTTGAATAGAAGCTATAGTCTCATCTGTAGTGCGGAAACTAGATTCTGTAGTTGAGAAGATTCTTGTCCATTTAGGAGTGGTAGCTGATAAAGGCTTTGGTGCTTTTGGAATTTTCATCAATGTTTCACCCAGAGTAAATTGTAGACTCGTGCTTGTTGATGTTGCTTGCACGGAGCTAACTGTGATAGGTAACGTTCGTTGTGAAATTCCTATCTGTGTTATACGGGAAGGTGCGTACCGTGCAACTGTAGATGAGAGCTTTCTAGTGGACCTTGTTGCACTGACCACTAGCGTTGAATTATTAGAAATACTGTTTGATTGAGATTGGATGGATGAAATGGTGTTGGTAATTACAGTTGGCTTTGATATTATCCGACTGGTTCCTTCTGTTAACCGATATGTAAGAGAGTTTGAAGATGATATTATAGCTAAGGAAGAAGAAGAAGAAGAAGAAGAAGAAGAAGTAAAATAAGTGAACGATGAAGATAAAGAAGAATATAATAATGATGATGCTGAAAAAGAAGAAGAAGAAGAAGAAGAAGAAGAAGAAGAAGAAGAATAAGAAGAAGAAAAAGAAGAAGAAAAAGAAGTAGAAGTAGAGGGCGAAGTCAAAGACAAAGACAAAGAGAAAGATGCAAACAACGTTGGGTAAAGAAGAAAGGAAGATGTTGTTGTTATTCTGGTGATCCTTGTCACTGAGCCTGCAGTCGATGTCACAGCTAAAAAGTGAAAGAAAATAGAAACTTATTTAATTCCCAAACTACCACCACATGCAACTACCACCAACATCAATAATAGACATAATAACAATAATAATAATATATATCGATGTCGTAGTAGAAACAGTATTCGTTTTCTTTAGCACTTTTAACTAAAATGTCTTCAAGCTAAGGCCGTGTGCATGAGTGTTACATTTTCTTCGTGAGTTTAATTAATTATTATTATTATTATAAAATGGCACCGATCTAACGTGCGCTCTCATTAGTTGGTTACCGTGTATCAATATGTTGCGGAAAGCACGCTGACGTGACCATCAGTAAATCGCTTGCTGTTTATTCAAGTTTGTTTTTAGTAGAACACTGAACATAGATGTTAGCCGATTATCCACCATATATATGCCTCTGTATGATACAGATAAACTAATTTACATTGGAAAAATTCGTTGGATGTCTTTCGAAGACAAATGAAAACAAAAGGCAAAACTTTCTTTCAACAACTGGCAAGAAATTCAATGTACCGGTGTCACTGCCGAAGTCGACGTAACTCGTCCAGAGACAAGAATGAGTGAAGAAAGACATCCAGTTTGTCGGCATAAACACATTTGAAAGGGTAGCAACAGTTTAATATACCGATTATAAATTAGTTACAACAATTATCCTGTTGTAGTCTGATGTGCAAAAACTAG